>PVJS01004898.1:0-66754 GCA_004027185.1 Glis glis | reverse complement strand
AAACACACACACACACACACACACACACACACACAAGTTCATAGAATCTATCCCCTAAGAATCACAGACATTGGGCTTATTTGACAAAAACATAAAATCAGCTACTGTTTTGTTTTGTTGTGGTAGTGGGCATTAAATCCAGGGGCACTCTACCTCAGAGATATAACCCCAGCCCTTTTTATTTTTTATTTCAAACCAGGGTCTCACTAAGTTAATGCATGCTGCCCTCAAATCTGTGATCCTCCTGTCTCAGTCTCCCAAGTATTGGGTTTACAGGTGTGCACCACAGTGGTTAGCTTTGTAATCAGTTATTGTAAATATGTTTAAAAATTCACATAACCACCTCAGTTATACTAAAGGAAATTATGGAACAATGTCTCATGAAATAGAAACTATTTATAAAAATATAAACAAAATGCATTGATCCTAGGTAAGGTCAACTGATTTTTCCCTTTCTGAAGGAGAAAAGAAATAAGAACTTTAAAAAAGATGCAGAACTTGAGAGATCCACGTGACACCATAAAGTATTTTGCGCATACAAAAAGTGATAGTTTGAAAAGGTGAGAGTAGTTGTGGTCTATTGTAAATACCCATCATCCCAGTACTTAGGAGGCTCAGACAGGAGGATCGAAGTTTCAAGGCCAGTCTCAGAAAATTAGCGTGACCCCCAGCAACTCAGAGAAAGCCTCTTTAAAAATAAAAATGGTTGAAAGGGGGAGGGCTAGGCCGGGTGTGGTGGCGCACGCTTGTAATCCCAGTATTTGGGAGGCGGAGACTGGAGGATCCGGGTTTGTGGCCAGCCTCAGCTACTTAGTGAGGTCCTTGGCAACTTCGTGAGACCCGGTTTCAAAATAAAGGATAAACAAATAGGGCTGGGGGTGTAGCTCGGAGGTAGAATGCCCCTGGGTTCAATCCCCGGTACCGCAAAAAAAAAAGAAAGGGGGAGGGCTATTTTTTAATGTAGAATGTACCTGGGTTCATTTCCCAACATCAAAAAAAGATAAAAAAACTAAGCAAAAAATTCCTGGTTGTGCTGAACCACGTGGTCACATGATCACTGTGGAGCACACCTGTATTTCGCTGTTTAGAGGTCAATTTTAATAATTGTTATTTTCATAACACCTTTGGCCATTTAGCTTACTTAAAATAATTCACCATTGTGGATGGATTCGCTGTGAAGACACTTCAGTATTTGGGGTTTTTATGTCAATATCATCATGGGAAATTAATAATGATTTTCACTGTAGCCATTCCAACAGCTGTGTAGGACATGCCATTGTTGCGTCACTGTGTAATCTCTAATGACAGGGGATGTGGAGTGTCCCTTCATGGGCTTATTTTACACCTTCAACCTTGTTTCCTGAACTTGAGCCATTTTATAAATTTAACTGTTTCATGTTTAATTTTAAGGTTACTTTAGGTGTTCTGGGTTCACATTTGGGGGCAAAATTAGGAAAGGGAGCAACCGAATGAAGACTGATTTTTCTAGGGGATTTGTCTTCTGCAGTCATGGAGACAGAGCGCCTGTGAGGGGCTGTGACCACCATGTCACACGAGGAGGTGTGTGGGCCAGTCCAGAAGTGTCTTCAGGTGATCAGAGCTGGGATGAACCGACCTGTCCTGCTTGTTGCCCTCTGTCCGGGCTCACAGCTGTGACCTCCCCACCCACTCTGTCTAAAAATTCCCTCCTTGCTTAAACCCTGAAATCCTCAGGCAGAGAGGTCTGAGCCAGGGCTCAGGTGCAATCAGAAATCTGGAAGGAACCTCATTTGCATGAATGGACTTCCCCCCTCTCAGAGTATGAAGAGGGCAGGGAGAGGCTTGGGGAACTCTGCTCAGCTGTGGGGCACAGAAGGCAGGACTCAGAGATGACCTGCACCATGGCCTGGACCCCTCTCCTCCTGACTCTCCTTGCTCACTGCACAGGTGACTAGATACAGAGAAGATTGTCCAGGAATCTCTGATGGGAACCTGCTTTATCCTCTTATCTCTAGACTGCAAATGACCCTCCCCATGTCTCTCACACTTCCAGGGTCCTGGGCCCAGTCTGTGCTGACTCAGCCGCCCTCAGTGTCTGGGGACCTAGGGCAGACGGTCACCATCTCCTGCACTGGAAGCAGCAGCAACATTGGGTATGGCTATGCTGTGAACTGGTACCAGCAGCTCCCAGGAACATCCCCCAAACTCCTCATCTATGGTAATAGCAATCGACCCTCAGGGGTCCCTGATCGCTTCTCTGGCTCCAAGTCTGGCAACTCGGCCTCCCTGAGCATCACTGGGCTGCAGCCTGAGGATGAGGCTGTTTATCACTGTCAGTCCTATGATGACAGCCTCGATGGTTACACAGTGCTCCAGGCCCGTGAGGAAGTGTGACAAGAACCCCTTCCCCTTCTGCCAGGAGAGTAAACACCAGCAGCTCCAGCTCAGGCCTGGCCTGGGGTTTCTGTTGCTGCCGCCACCGTGGGCCCAGCTGCATCTAAAGGCACTGCCTGGCAGTGAGGAGCCCTCTCCTCTGTCCTCAGAGTCACTCACAGCAGCTGATCCTAGGAGAAGGCCTCCTTACTCATAGTCAGTCCTGCTCCTGTTTACCTTGTTGAGCTGCATCAGAGCCTGTTTCCTCTTTGCCCTGAAGTTCAGGTGATGAGGCAGCTGGTCCAGCTGAGGGCATCTCAGACTTGACCTCTGATGGGGAATCTTGTGTCTCTGTCATCCATTTCACCCAGGAGTTCCAGAGCTGTGTCATCCTCTCCCTCGTCCCCTCCTGGCAACAATGTAGGACTTCATGCACGTGTCACTGCCAAACAGCTCGCCCAGGCTTGGTGACCAGAGGATTTTTGAGGGGTTGAGTCATGTAGACATGGCTGACTATCTGCATGGCTGACTTTAGTTCCACAACACTGGAAAAACCAACAAAACCAAAAATTTAGCCCTCAGTCTTTGACCACTGTCATTATGTTTTTAATTCTCTACAGAAAATTAATAAAACAATTGTCATTTAAGCCAGCTGTGCATCCAATGCGAGGCTCAAAATAACCATTAATCACTTTTTCATGAGAACGATTTATCATATTCATTCAAAATACTCAGATAAGGTTAAGAACATGAGACACTAAAACAGAATGACAGATACTTTGGGAGAGTTTCAACAAAACTACATAGAAATAGGTATAAGCAAATCAGACACAAGCAATGAATGGAAGGCCATGTGGGAAATGCAGTGTCAATATCACAAGAATCCATCAAGTTATTTGTTAAATGAGCGCACACACCTATAGATAAGGAGGCCTGCAGGGGGCGTTATGCGTCTTTTCAGAGGACTTAAAGAAGCTCTGTAGTTCAACTTCATGGGACCATATACAGTTGCTCACTGGTCCGTGTACGATGCTCAGGCAGCTGCCTCCTCCCGCAAGATGAAACCCACAGCTGCCCCAGGTCTCCCCTGACAGTGTAACTGCTCTCAGGGCTTTGGACCAGGTGGAGGGAGGGGGTGGTAAGGGGCTCATGTCTGCATATTTGCCCCACAAATACACCGTCTTTGTGCATGGAGCTCACTGAGAAATAAAGGCCATCAGAAAGTCCAGTCCCAGCTCTCAGGCCAGGAGGTCCTTCCAGCGTCCACCCTGCAGCCTGGACGCTTCTCTCTCTCCTCCTCACTCACTCTTCAGGGTTCTAGCCATTACAGGCACCCTCTGTCTTCCTTCCTCATCCCTAACATGCCTTTGGTTTGGGTTTCAGGGTCTGCTTCTCAGGCGGTGGTGTCTCAGGACCCTCACTGACAGTGTCCCCAGCAGGACAGTCATTCTCCCCTGTGGCTCCAACATTGGAGTGGTCACCAATGATCACTATCCATACTGGCCCCAGCAGAAGCCTGGGCAATCCCCGGGACACTGATTTATAAACAAATAAAAGAAGCTCCTGGCCACTTTACCAGTTTCCAGGCTCTGTACTTCGGGGCAGGCCCACAGCGCCCCCTGCTGCCTCAGGGGCACATCACTCAGGCCCAGGTGCACAGGACAGAGAACTGGATTCTGCACCTACTTTTCCACTGACCTTTCTCAGGCAGAGGGGACCTTGACACTGCTCAGGAGCCTCCTCCACTGGAGACTCTTGACCTCGTCTAAACCCTGATTTCAGTGACATTGCCTCCTTAGTAGTTTATCACCATGGCCATTTCTTCCATCATGAATTTGTTCTGGAATTTGCACACCAGGGGAACCGCGGACAGCGACAGCCATGTGGAGATCATTATAGTCTACCCTACTTCTTAATATGGAATACTTTCCAAGACACCCAGTGGGTGCCTGAAAACATGGAATGTATCAGACCCGGTATGGACTATGTTTACTCCTACTTATATAGGACAAAGATAACATTCAATAAATAAATAAGAAGCATGAGATTAAGAAGCATAACATCATGAAAGTTCACAATCATAACAATATGATGTGATAAAATTTATGTGAAGGTGGTATATTCTTCTGTCTCTCAAAATAGCTTATTGTACTTTTATCTTTCAGGTGAAGGGAACACCTTAAGTTCTTCTCCTAGGCAAATCTGAAATGCCAGCATCACAACTCCTTTGCATTAGTTTCATTATTAAGTTAAATTAGGTTTAATCCAACACAGCACTCTCTAAACACAAAGGGATATATTACCTGAGAATCCATTAGCTGAGAATCCATAGCCTGAACATGATCATGGTAGATGTGAAAACCAGCAAAACAGCTCTCACTAAAGCAGTTGAATACCAGGTTCAGAATTACTACTCCAAAATAACAAGACCACGCCATATGACTGACAATGTTCACTCAGCCCCCTAGTGAATATCGTAGTCCATACATGGCCCGTGTGGCTGTCACTGCTCACCTGATGCGTTCTTATTTCCAGGTTGGAGAGGCATTCAAAGGTGCACTCGTGGCAGTCACAAAAACCAGCTCCTCTGTTACCTTCACACCCATCAGCACTGATGGGCTGCTGCATACATCAGGAGTTTCCTTGGAGACACAAGACCTTATCCCTGAGCCACGGGGTCACATATGCACACCTGTTGGACCTGAACTCCACCTGCCTTCCATCACAACCATGTGCACAGAGGTCTGAGGGTGCGTGGTATAAAAAGGAACATTGTCACACACAGGAGTGTGGAGATGGCTGGACTCACCCTTTTCCTGAGGACTTCTCCTTTTCCTGTGGCGGGGCCTCCACTGCCCTCCACAGATACGAGCATATGAAGGATCACTCTGAAGCTGGGTGTGGTGACGACGCCTATAATTCCAGGACTTGGGAGGCCGACACCAGAGAATTTCAGGTTCAAGACCAGCCTCAGCAATACATGGAGCTTGTCAGCACCTAGCAATACCCTGTTTCAAAACAAAACAAAACAAAGGGCTGGGTGTGGTGCTCAGGGGTAGAATGCACCTGGGTTCAGTCTCCACTAACACACACACACACACACACACACACACACACGATTCTTAGTACTGTGATATAAATGAAGTAATGTGGGGTCAAATGGGGAAGAGTCACACCAAGGAACTCTACAGGACCCGCGTGTACAGGGACACACACCTGCACGTGGGTCCTGGAACAGGACAGGAAGGAGTGCAAGCAGAGTGTGGGCTGTGGACAGAACCTGGAGGTGATCAGTGTGGACGTCCTGAAATACCCAGGGACGCTCAGCCTTCAGCACTGGGCCCCAGGTGCCCCTGTGAGTGAGGTTGTGGTGGTGCAGCTACAGGACACAGTGCTCTGTCACTCTGCTCATATTAGAAAATGCCTGAGAAGATGGTTTTGTTGTTCTTTTGCTGTTTTTTTTGTTTGTTTTTGTGGTGCTGAGTATTTATCCCAGGGGCATTGTACGTCTGAGCTACACTTCAGCCCTATTTTAATTTTTTATTGAAACAGGGTTTCTCTAAGTTGCATTGAGTCTTGCTAAGTTGCGGAGGCTGGCTCCAAACATGTGATCCTCCTGTCTCAGCCTCCCAAGTACTGGGATTACAGGCATGAGCTAACATGCTTCCCTGCTGTTTTGTATGCAGTATTGTCATTGCTGTATATGCAGAGCCCAGAACACACCTTCGCACAAAGGATAAACGCAGCTTTATAGAAAACATTATAGTGTCATAGATAAGCTCAGATTATAGAATGAATACGTGAACTCACCAGAATGGGATAAAGGAGCACCACAGAATTGAATCAAAGATAGTGACTTTCTGCTTTGCGGAGATTTTGAGTTTGTGTTTTCTGAATGATTAAAGAGATATTAAATTAGAAACTTAACCTCGGGTCTTGAGAACAAAAAAAAGGAACATAGACTTGACCCATGGCCACCACTGTGAAGAGTGACCGGGAGTATGGACTGCGTCCTGCAGGCTCGAGCAGATGATGAACGCGAGGGGCCTCCAGGTAGTGAGCAAATAAACCACAGGAACAGGTGGATCTGGGAGCACACTCTGAGCACAGAAGACAGCTTCCATGAGCAAATGCACTGTGCATCATGTGTAATTTAAATTAAAAATTAATGTAACTGTATTTAATTTAATAATCATCATTTAATCATGTTAAATTTAAGTTAATCATATTTAATATTCCTATAATATTTTACTGCATTTTTTCTCTTCTGATTTAGTCCTTTACATTAAACTACATGTAGACAATGCTCCTCATTGTAAATAGGGAAAGACCAGTTGGAACACAATTCCCCTTGATGATGCTCCTTTCAGACACTAGACGGCGCTGTGGGTTGATTTCTCAGAAAGCAAGGACAGCTGGGAAATGGTCCTGCAGGCCCTGGGTCCCATTAGCAAGGGAGGACCGATGTGTGAAAACTCCATAGCTCACACCTGGCCAGATGAGTGCCCAGGATGGAAGCTCATTTGCATGAAAGCCCCGCCCCCAGGTGTGAGGAGTTATAATGAGAGTTATAATGGGGGCTGCCTGTGTGCTGAGCAGTCTTGAAGCTCAGCCCTGGGCTGTCTGCACCATGGCCTGGGCTCCTCTCCTGCTCACACTTCTGGCTCACTGCACAGGTCTGGGGGACTTCTGGGCAGGGGTGGGGAGGGCAACTCTGCAGCTTCAGTCCCCCTCTCCTCCCCTGACCTTTGCATCTCTCACCTGATTCCAGGAGCCATCTCCCAGGAGGTGGTGACTCAGGAAGCTTCACTGACTACAACTCCTGGAGGGACAGTCACACTGACCTGTGGCTCCAGTGCTGGGGCTGTCACCACCAGTAACTATGCGTACTGGATCCAACAGGAGGCTCGCCATGGACTTCAAACTCTAATATATGACACAAACAACCTGATCTCAGGAACCCCTGCCCGATTCTCAGGCTCCCTGATTGGAGGCAAGGCTGCCCTCACCATCACGGGGGCCCAGCCTGAGGACGAGGCAGTGTATTACTGTGCTCTGTGGTTCAGCAACCATCACCACAGTGACATGTGCAGATGGGGAAGTGATACACAAAGGCCCAGGCTCAGCCTCTCCCTGTGTCCAGTATCTGCCATCTTCTTAGAAAGGAGCTGCATCCTGCTAGTGTAGGACATTTGCTCTCCATGGCCCCAGCAAAGGCCACCAAAACTTCTGTTCAGTAGTACAACATGTTTTATTTTAACACACAACTTTTGTGTAAGAATGTTTTCATAGAATTCCTTATATACATCTGTCATTTTGTTGCACATTGATTTTTGGGAATAGGAAAACACACATGCGCGCATTCTTATTTGAGCTGAGCAGAATTTAGTTGTCTGGAGAAAATTTGGATATTATAGTGATACGATACAGAGCTATGACTATGTGTGTCATGGTAAACATAGCAATGGATTGTATAAAGTGAAAATTACAGGAAATATAATTGAATCAGGGAAGCATCACAAGGCTCTTTCACCAAACATTTAGAAAAGTGTAAAGTGTTCAAAATGCAAAACCAACCTAAAAAGAGTTATCTTTAATCCACCATGTGATACTAAATGTACATTTCTATGTAATTACACCTCTACCTATACTTCAGCTTTTTTCCTTACATTTTAACCCAATTTACCAAAACATATCTTCCCTGTGTGATTAAGACAAAAACTGAGCCAGAGATTCAGGACATGCCGGCCTCTCTGCCCATAGTGTGTGTCACCTATAGATACTGCAGGACACTGTGTTGGGTCCTGAGGGACCTGGTGTTTGGGGTTGTGATGGGAGGGAGACTGGGTTGACCCAGGGTGAAAGTCTGCTGGGCAGGGCTGTTTGAGGGACACAGCTCAATCCTAAATTAATCCTAACTCATGTGTGATTTATTGCTATTTGTTCTAAAAGAAACTCACTAAAAGAGCCTCAATGGTATTTTTAAATTTATAAGAGGCTAAGTTTAAAAAGATATTGAAGAAGAGGATAATTCTGATATATCAAGCCATTTTAAGGATTTGAACATATAGTTTCCTTGTTTTTTATTAATTCAGGGGAATGGAAATCCTAGAATCTTTAGGATTTCAGGAGGGCATGCCCGTCACCTATGAGCCATTTCTCCCTTTAGCAATCCCCGAGGAGCTGAGTTTGACATTCTAAGAGAAGGATAACAAAGAAAACAGGACCAAGTTCAGGATCTTAATGATGAGTAGTTGGTCCCTTGGATATGACAGCGATAGAAATGGATTGAGTATGTCTCCCAAGAGTCCATGTGTGGGACGGCTGGTCCTCAGTGTGGTGACACTGGGCAACAGGTGTCAAAATACATGTACACAGATATGGAGGAACATACAAGCTTAATTCAACATAAAGCTCACTTCCTAAAATATGTGCATATAATATAGTGCTCCTTTTAAATGTTAATGCCAAGGAAACTATTAGTTCACCAAAGAACACTAGATATTGTGATTCTGATACACTGAGTGTGATTACTATACATGCAGCCTCTCATTTTTAGGAGAATGTGTGTGTGTGTGTGTGTGTGTGTGTGTGTGTGTATTACATTTGATGCTATATATATAAACTTGGTGCAAGTATCCCAAGAGAAACTTCTAAAATAAGTGACACACCTTTGCCTCCGGATCCGCTCCTGGGAAGCTGGGTGAAGTAGGTCACAAGATATGACTTTCCTGCATCTTAAAGATCCATCTGCAATAGTCAGGATGCCCTTGCAGGAGAGATGGGCAGTGTCAGGGTGTCTGGAGCAACTGGGATGTGCGGCCAGCAGGGGGAGCTGTTGGGCTGGCCCTGTGAGGTCAGGGCTCTGGGCCACAGAGGGAAATGCCCTCTGGCTCTAACACATGTGGCCAAGCGGTGTCCTCACTCAAGTGTGACTTTCCTGCACCTGGCCCCCAGGAGACACATGAGCAGTGGGCTCTGACTTACAGCCTTGCTTCACATTTCATTCTCCACTTCAGGCCAGGCCTGAGGCTCAGGCAGAGATCAATGGATAATCACTCAGCAGAAACATATTTGCATGAAAGTACTTGACTAAAATGCTGCTGGGAATAGGATAAGAAACGCGTGGAGAAGGAAGAGTCTCAATTCTAAAAGCATTGCCTCAGCAAATAGAGGTCTGGGGGCTTTTTCATCGTGACCAAATTCTCTCTACTTCCTAATTCTCAATTATTGGACAAGCATTTATTCAGGAAGAAAGTGAAATGGTTTGGGGGATAAATCTCCACCCCATAATGTGGACACTCCAATTTATTTATCATGATAGACGTCACGCATGACACCTGGACACATCTCCTCACACCAGGACACAGGTGGTTGCCCATCCTGTCCTCTCTACCTTCAACCTCCTGCCAGAATCCTGGGTTTCATGGTACTGAGCGGCATTGTCAGAGATTGGATATTCACTGCATTTTGTATCCATAAAGACTCACCTTGCCCATCAAGGAATATGTGGATTGAGACATTTGCAAATTCACTGAATGATGGTGAAGGGAATCTTCAGAGGGGGGAGCAGAACTGAAGACATTTGAAGTTTCTGTCCCATGCCCAGATTAGGGAGAGCGCCTCTGAGCTCTCAGTGCTGGTTATCGGACAAACCATGGGAGAAAATGCTAGAGCTCCTGGACTTAAAGTGTCGCATGGCAGCAAGCGTCAGCGTGGTCCTTCAGGTCGGAGAAAGCAGAGTTCAATAGAAGATCCAGCCTGGATTAAGTTGCACCACCCAGGAGCTCTCAGGAGGCCCCTCTCTGTTCCTTTTGCACAATGATGGACTCCCAGTGCACTGGGTTCTTTACCGCCCAGCTTCTCAAACACTCCACTCCCTGCATGTTCCTAGTTGCCACCCAGACATTCCCAAGGGTAGTATGTTTCTGCCCCAGGTGACTTGAGGATTCTTGAGAGAATGTGACAGTTTGTCTCTCAGATGTATTCAAAGTCAGGTGACTGCTGCTAACTAAGACGTTCCAATTTATGTATCATGACAAATGTCCTATGTGCAATATCCTTCATGTGTAAAATGTATAAACTTTACTTATGCCCAGTCTGTTCTTTCTCATTGTCTCAGAATTTTATTGTGACATATAGAAGCTATTATGTTTCATGTTGTAGAAGTCAATCATCCTCTCTCATTATTTCTTTTTATATTCATTTATTTATTTATTTTTGGTACTTGAGGTGGAACCCAAGGAATTCTACCTCTGAGCCACACCCTAGCCATTTTTATTCTTTTTTTATTTTGAAACAGGGTATGACAAAATTATTATGGGTCTTGCCATGTCTTGCCATGTTACTACATGCTAGCCTAGGACGTGTGATCCTCTTGTTCAAGCCTCCCAAGTACTGGAAATTACAGGTATGCACCACGACACCCACCTTAATTACTTCTCTTTCATTTATATTTTATCCTATTATTGATCCCCAACTGTTATGACTATAAAATCACATATTTTTCCAAAATTAAAGGGATGCCTTTGATTTTTCTTTTGTGTGTTTATTTGGGTACTCGGAAATGAACCATGGGACATTTTACCTCTGAGCTACACCCCCAGCCATTTTTATGTTTTCTTTTGAAACAAGGTCTTCCTAGGTTGCTGAGGGTCTCCTAAAATTTCTGAAGCTGACCTCCAACTTGTGATCCTCCTGTCTTAGCCTTCAAAAACTGGGATCACAGGTGTGTACCACTGCACTTCACTGATTTGCTTAAATAGACAGCCATAATCAAGTAAATACTTGTTGAAGTGTAAAAAAAGTTGATCCTCTCTTTTCAAAATGGTAGGAATAAGCAAAATGCAGGCAAAACTTATAAACCAGACTACGGCTAGCAATTCAGGAATCAATATACATTCACCGTTCTACTTTATACTATGAATAATACCAATATTACAGATTATCTTTTACCATTTGTGGGATAAAGTCTGTCTCCCAAATTCTCCTTGACTCCCACAGGCACTATTTCCATTCCTTCTACAGTTATATTGAGATAGTATTTATAACTGATTGATTATAAACCATTGATTATAATTGGTTGCATCTATAATCAACGACTGCTGAGAATAAAGAAGGGTTGTCATTTCAAGGTTGATACAACAGCAACTCCAGCCTTGGGTTCTCCACGGCTGCTATTGTGATAGAAACAGAAGAACCTCAGAGGGCAGTCCCTGTCCTTCCCAAGCCCAGACAGGGGCTGGGTGATTTCCCAGTGGGCTCAGTGCTGGAGGGTGGAGAACACTGTGATCACACACAGAAGGCAGAAAGTGATTCCCTGGGGAGGGATGGGTCCCAAACACTTTTCTGATGGTCCCCAGCGACTCTGCTCTTGCCCTCCTCTTGCAGGTGTCTCTGTGCCACCACGTGGAGGAGCCCTCCCTCTCCTCTTGCACAGTCTCCATGTCTCAGCCAGAGCCAGCCTGAGATCAAAGGAGGGGCTTGTGCAGCCTGCAGAAAGGGAGAGATTTGCATGAGGACAGCCCACGCTAGCATCACAAGGACAGATAAGAAGGGTTGATGGGCTCAGGCCTGGCGGTGGGGCTGAGGAAGCAGAGTGCGGGGCATCTCCACCATGGCCTGGACTTGGATCCTCCTCACCCTCCTTGTGCACTGCACAGGTGGCTGTCTGCAGGGGATCCTGGGAGGGTCCCTGACTGTCCCATGGATGATGTCCTCTCACTCCTCCATGGTAGCAGTGTCTTCTTGGCCTCACTGATCTCTGTGTCATTTTCTCTTTGCAGGGTCTTGGGCCCAGTTTGTGCTGACTCAGCCCCGCTCTGTGTCGGGGTCTCTGGGGGAGACAGTCAGCATCTCCTGCGAGCGCAGCAGTGGGAACATTGGTAGTAACTATGTGAACTGGTACCAGCAGCGCCTGGGCAGCGCCCCTACTACTGTGATCTATGCTGATGATGTCAGACCCTCGGGGGTTCCAGATCGGTTCTCTGGCTCCATTGACAGCTCCTCCAACTCAGCCTCCATGACCATCACTAATCTGCAGCCTGAGGACGAGGCTGACTACTTCTGTCACTCCTATGATGGCAGCTACAATCACACAGTGCTCCAGACACATGGGGAAGTGAGACAAGAACTCCCCAGAGCGGCCCGCCCTGTTTTAGTACATTTAAAAAATTGTTCAATCATCGCCATCACCTAAATTTAGAAAATTTTCATCATTTTCATAGGACACAATTATTAGTTTAAGGTTAACATTATTTTAAGTTTAGTTTTCAATGTAGTTATATTCTTTATCAGAATAATGCATGAAAACAATAATTAGTCTTTCTTTGTATACAAATAACATGTAGTAGTTTATTTTGTATTTCAGTAATCCAACCATTTTTATTATAAAATAATATTCCTTTATATGGATATACTATATTTCTTTATGTTTCATTGACTGTTGGACATTCGAGTCACTGAAACCTTTCTGAAACTATGCATAATGCTGCTACAGACACTGTGGGCCAATATTTTTGTAGGCACATATTTTCATTCTCGCATATTTTTGTGGACACGTATTTTCTTTCCTTTGGGTACATTTTTTATTTTCTTGTGTAGATTCAAGGAAAGGAATTTCTGGGATTCATTCTACCTTATCTGATGAAATACTAGACTACATTCCAGAATGGATGATCCAGTTAAGATGTCAAAGACAAATCTATGAGGGTTTCAATGACTCCACCTTCTTAGTCACTCTTACTATCTTTCTTAGTGATGGTAGCTTTGCTCGTCTGCAGTGAATGGGTAACATGCTGTGGTTCTGATTTACAGTTTCTGAATGACTATCTTCATGTGTTTCTCTATTTCTTACCACATTAAGAGCAGATAGGCATCTCAATCTCCCATGAATCGATGTCTTTCAGAAAATTTAGAGTGAGACTTGCTCAGTTCACACACTGAAGATGCTCACCACTGTGCAGTAGAAAATCCTTGTCTAAACAGAGAATTCATCTCAGAGACAGGACAATGGGCCAAATGAGGCAATCTACCCATTCCAGCATCAGAAAATAAGAGTCTTGCAGAATCTGCCTGCATCAGACTCTGCAGCTTCAGGGTTGACACGGGGCTCCAGACCTAAGCCAGAGCCGCCTCTGAGTCCAGCCCATGTTCTCTGAGGCCTCAGCATCTGCTGCTTGAGTGGGCGAAAGTCTTGGATGCAGACTTGACTCCAGCCCATTCTCCTTCACTCAGGGTGCCATCTTTATTAACCGCACGCAGCACAGAGCACCTGGACAAACAAGGACAAGGAATGTAGAACTCACTTCATGAGTCAATAAAAACTCTTCTTCAGTGCAAATGAAATACACCCTAGATTCATATAGTTATGGACCATATTGTTGGATAAGATGACTTCATATCATGAAAAATTAAAATAGAACTATGACATATATATGAACATAAAGTTTATATTTAATGAATATTGGCAAAAACTTTGGGAAATTGATTTGTTTACCTAATAATTATATTTGGAAAGGTGAATCCAGAAATAACCTAGACTATTTTATAAATGAATATGAATGAGGAGAACACACTGAGTTGATTAGACACAGCCTGGAGCAAACCAACTGAAGCAGAGGAAGACTGAGGATGGAAGAAAAACAGGGAAATTTTATTAATTGTCCAGGAAAGGACTTATGCAGGAATGGGATTAGGATGGGCTTCAAGTAAGACATATCACACAATGAGCTGAATTGCCAAAGAGAAGCGTGACTATTATGAAAAGTATATTTCTGAATTTTAAAACAATGAGTTCAGCATGATGTCTCCTTCTCCTAATGCAGATCTGCTCACTGGTACAGGGTGTTTATTAACCTTGCTGACCTGGCCCTGGGGTGTCTGTGTAGGGACAGTAACCAGGCTCTCCCGCTGCTGGCACTTGTAAGATTTTCACTGAGAGTGATGCTGCCCAGAGAGCAGCAGGGGGCGCTGTGGGACTCTCTTAGTCTGCACAGTTGATGCCACAGCTGTGCATCCCCAAATGGCACAAGGGTGGATTAGGGGAGCTACACTCAATGAGGCAAATGCATCAGCTGTGTGCTCTCAGGATGTGGATCCAGACCTACGCTCTGAGGTCCTTCCCGCCACACGCTCCCAGTCACCAGTTCTAGCACCTGAATAAATGCACTGCAGGGCTGGGGAAGCAGGGGGTGGGACTCCATTTGCCTCAATGGCCCCTCCCCACTGAGGCCAGTGAAGGGGATAAGAGAGGTGTGGGGCAGCCCACCCCAGCTCTGCACCTCAGGAGGGCTGCATCCACCATGGCCTGGGCCCCTGTCCTCCTCCTGCTCCTCTCTCACTTCTCAGGTAGGGACAGGGCTCACATGTCCAGGTCCAGCATGCTGGCCTGAGTCAGTCCCCACTGCCTCAGATCTCCCAGGAACTCCACCTGGATCCTGCTCGCTAAGTCATGGCTGTCTGTGCTGGCAGGTTCCCTCTCCCAGCCTGTGCTGACTCAGCTGCCCTCCCTCTCTGCATCTCCTGGAGCAGCTGCCAGACTCACCTGCACCCTGAGCAGTGGCTTCAGGGTTGCTGACTTTTGGATACGCTGGTACCAGCAGAAGCCAGGGAGCCCTCCCCGGTTTCTCCTGTACTACTCCTCAAGTACCCAGTTGGGATCTGGGGTCCCCAGCCGATTCTCTGGATCCCAAGATTCCTCAGCCAATGCGGGTGTTCTGCACATCTCTGGGGTGCAGCCTGAGGATGAGGCTGATTATTATTGCAATACATGGCATGGAGGCTCTAAGAGTTGCACGGTGCTCTAGCTCCAGGGGGAAGTGAGACTAAAACCTCCCCTGCTTCCTCCCTGCAGGGAGCAGGCACTGCCGCTCTGCTTGCGACCACGTCTAGCTCAGAAGGTGACTTCAGTCATCAGCTAAATTTTCCCAAGTCTACTGATGAGAAAATGTTTTTCTCTTTTCCTTATGATGTGAATTCAATCCCATGCTAATACCTTCTTATGCTGATGATCTTGACATTGGCGTATATCAGTTCCCAGGGCTCAGTTTCTCTCCATGGAAAAGATTGATAAGGAACAAGATGTGGATCCCACCTGTCCCCACCAGGGTCTAGGCCTGACTCAGACACATGAAAGCTTCTGGTCAGTCAGTGGTTCCAGCACACCCCAAGCCCAGCCCCCACTGATAAGCTCAAATGAGTAGTCGCATTCCCCTGAGACTGTGAGTTCCAGCTTGTCTCTAGGATCTACCCTTCCCTCCTGAAGCTCAGCAGAACCAGACTGATGAGACTCCAGTGTCTCCTCCACACTGAGCGTAGAATGTGTCTGTGCCTCCCAGAGAGCACAGGGACCCCCCGGCACCAGGATCCCTCCCCACTGAGGACATCAAGAAAAGAAGTTGCCAGACTATGGCCTAATACTTTGTGTCCCCTCAATTTATGTACATTCAAACCCAACCCAATGGGTGATTTCCTTACAAGAGGGCCCTTCGTGAGGCGGAGCCCAGGGGAACAAGATCCCTTACCACTGAGCACCCCAGCACCAGGATCCCTCCCCACTGAGTCAGAATCTGCAGTCACCACCTCTTTTCTGCACTCCAAGGGGATCTTCTGCAGAAATCAGGACTTCTGTGAAGCCGCAGAACTCCATGGATTAAGGACATGTTCAAATGAATGTGATTTGTCCCACAAGAGTATTCAAAGGGTGTTCAGAGAGATGCAGTTTACTGTGTTCTCAGTGGAGTTTCAGGCGGCTAAACCTGGGGACATCCTGCCAAGATCTAACTACCCCAGCCCCCCCTTCTCTCTGTATAGGCTAATGATGGAAGGGGTTTATGGAAATGGCTCACCAGGAGCACCTGCTCTTTTCCTCTTCCCACCCCCTAGAGCAGTGTGGGCCCCTGTGCTGGCTGCAAATCTTAGAGAACATCAAGCTGGAGTGTCCACAGTCTCCCTCAGGTTTGCCTGACCTTGGACAATCCTCACGGCCCCTGCTCCTCACTGAGCACCATATCATATTCAGGCTTCGAAGTCAGCACGCCCTAATCTAACCAGATAATCCTTTCTTAGATTTATGCAGGCTGGGAAATCCAAGATCCAAGTGTCGGCAGATTCGGGGCCGGGTGGGGGCCCGCCCTCTGCGGACACCTCTCACTGCGTTCACACTTGGTCCAAAACCAAGCGCCGTCAGGTCTCTTTACACAGGCACTGACCGTGTTCACCTGGGTCTGCCTCACGAAGGGCCCTCTTCTAAGCAAATCACCCATTGGGTTGTGGTTGAGGGGACACAAAGTATTGGGCCATAGTACCTGCAGCTTCTCCTTTTCCTGATGTCTCCAGGTTCATGAACACTGACTCCAGTCTTGTCCAAGCATCTCCCCTGACCAGTTGAGAGCGTTCCCACCCATCATTCCACTTGCAGGGCCATTCACACTCTTAATTTAAGAAAAGATACAAGAGAAACATTTGCACGATGGCTGAGGATCTTGGTGATTTCTAAGAACTTGTACATATCCAAAAAGTCTCAAGGCTCAGCCATTGTGTAATGAAACTTTTAACTGGCCATCTCTGCACAGGCAGATGGTCCTTGCTTGCAGGAGAGAATTTACCCAGAATAAACAGTAGTGAGTGTGGAGAAGGACTTGGCTTCTGCTCAGCTGCTGAGGTGAGGGTGACTGACAGAGCCTGAGGGTCTGGGAATCTGGTGTGGTCACCTGTAGACAGCAGAGTCCATGGTCAGCTCCTTGCACTGTCTGTCTCAGCTGTGACACTCTTTTCTCCTCATGGTGGCTCCTTACTCTCATCCAGGTAAATTATTTTGTCTTTTACTATTAAAAGTAGTATTTCTTATATAATCACATATGTTGGAAAATATCTAGAGAAATTGGAGCCCTCTAACATTGCTCTTGGAAATGTCAGATGTTGCATCCAACACGGGAAGCAAATAGCAGTTCCTCAAAAAAAATGAATATGGAATTATGATGGAACTCAACAGTTGTGTTCAAGGTATATACCCACAAAATATGAAAACATGCATTCAAACCAAAATAGGTATGCATGTATTCATGACAACACTACTCACAGTAGCTAAAATGGATAAAAGATGCAAATTCCTTCAAGAAATTTATGGAAAGCTAGGCATAATGGCAAATAATTCTAATCCCAGTGCTTAGGAGTCTGAGACAGGAAGATCACAGGTTCACAGACAGCCTTAGCAACATATCAAGTCCCTGTTTCAAAATAAATATAATATAGAGCTCAGGGTGTGGCTCCCATAAAATATCTTTGGGTTCTATCTGCAGAACCACATACAAAAAAGTGGTGAATTTTATGTTCTTTTCAACTCATTAACTAGAATGATTACAAACAATAGAACATGTTGAAATGCAGGGTTTGGGCCCACTTCTTTCACAAGTCGTAGTGTAGACTTGGTCTACAACATGATGTAATATTTCCATTCTTTCTCCCATTCCAATTTATCTCATGGTCACGTACAGCAGAGGAGTTTATTGTGTGCTGTAGCCCTTCCTTATCCCTTCAATTCAAGTGTCTGATCACCTTCCACAACTGAAAGTGTCCTCAACACTTGGACATAATCAGTCTTTGGTTCCATCTCAGGCTAAGGACACCAGGCTTTGTCCAGGGAGAGCTGGGTGTCCCTCAAGTTCCTGAGAGCTGAGCATTCACAAGACAAGGGAAACTCTATTTCAGTGAAAGTCACTGCTTTAACACTTCCATGATGCCATCAGAAGGTGTATGGGGATTAAGAGAGAGGACCCCCTACCTGTCATGGTATAGACTGCAGAGAAAGAAGAAAACCAGGTTCTAGGCCTTCCCAAGTACAGTAGTCCCCCATTATCCATGGTTTCAACTTACAGTGTTTCAGTTACCGGTAGTCAATCTAGAACTGAGAATATTAAATAAAACTAAACATTCAGAACTAAATATATATATATATATGTATATATATGAATATATATATATATGTATATATATGAATTTTAATTTACCTGCTGTTCTGTGTAGTGGGATGAAATCTCAGGCCATCCTGCTCCACCCTGACCAGGACAGGGCAGGAATCACCCATCTGTCCAGCCTGCCCATGATATATAACTTGCCCTTGTATTGTTTCCCCATTCTTAACTTAAACTCTAGGGGAACAGAGGTACTTGGTGGTATCACAGTGCTGTGTTGGAGTAAACTGCATTTAACTTAGTAATGACACCGATGCAAAGAGTTATGATGCTGGCAATCCAGATATGCCAAGGAGAAGTGTGAAGAGATTTCCTTTAACTGAAAGGTAAAACTAGAATAAGATATTTTGAAAGATAGAGGAATAACCATGTTCAAATAAATTTTATTACATCATATGGTTATAACTGAAATTTTATGAAAAGTTAACTACATGAACCTATTTTATGACTTAAACTATATCATGGTCATGTATATGGAGGAGAAAACAAAGAATATATGTAGGGTTCGATTCACTTCATGATTTCAGGAATCCACTGGGTGTCTTGAAGCACCCCCTGTTGACAAGTAGGAGTGACTGTAACAGTCCCTGGAGAGTGTGTCACTGTCCTCTGTCCTCTTGGTGTGTCAACTCCAGCAATGGCTGTAGTGATAAAATGCTTAGGGGGCAACATCACAGAAATCAGGCCTAGGACAAGGTCAAGGGTCTACAAACTGTGGAGGAGGCTCCTGTGCTGGGATGACATCCCCTCTGTCTAAGAAAGTTCAGTGGAAAAGAGGGCATGGAATCCAGTTCTCTGTCCTGTCCCCAGGCCTGAGTGATATGCTCCTGAGGCAGCAGGGGGCGCTGTGGGCCTTCCCAGTGGGAAACCAGCCACCTGCTCCTGCTGGGCAGCCTGGTGCTCAGTGTCCCCTGAGACCAGCCAGCTGCTGACCCTCAGCCCTGGGAGACTCAGTGCAGGTTCTGCCCCTCCTCAAGCAGACAGGACTCAGAGCTGCTGATGTGGGTGTTATGCAGGGGGAGGGGCACAATTTGCATGGAGGCCCCTGAGTCCCTTCAGTGGGGCAGGAGGTACAAGAGACCTGGCAGCTCTGGTGCAGCTGTGGGTCCTCAGCAATCAGAGCTCTGCAGGAACCTCCACCATGGCCTGGACCCCTCTGCTCCTCGCCCTCCTCTCTGTCTGCTCAGGTGACTGGTGGTGGAAAGCAGAGGGATGATGGAGGATACCTGGGGTTTTATGTTTTATTTGGGAAACATGGTGCACTCCATGACACTAAACCGAGCTGTCTCTTCTGTTCCAGGATCCTGGGCTCAGTCTGTTCTGACCCAGGAAGCGTCGGTGTCACGGTCTGTGGGGCAGAAGGTCACCCTCTCCTGCACTGGAAACAGCAACAACGTGGGGACCTATACTGTGGGCTGGTACCAACAGATTCCTGGCGCTGCCCCCAAAACAGTGATGATTGGTAGAACCCGACCCTCGGGGATCCCTGATCGCTTCTCTGGCTCCAAGTCTGGCAACACAGGCTCCCTGAGCATCTCCGGC
Source organism: Glis glis (assembly GCA_004027185.1). NCBI lineage: Eukaryota > Metazoa > Chordata > Mammalia > Rodentia > Gliridae > Glis > Glis glis. The sequence goes on along the minus strand of PVJS01004898.1, from coordinate 46,889 downwards.
CTCCAGCCAGAGGACGAGGCCCATTATTACTGTTCATCATGGGATGATAGCATTAATGGTTACACAGCGCTTCAGATGAATGGGGAACTGAGACACAAACCTGCCCGTGGTCTCACTCAAGGCTATCATCTTATGACCTCAGTCAGGGACAACCAGAGGAGTGTTTGTGACAGATCCTACAGTGACCCTGTCTGGGGATCTGAGCCCAGACCCACTTTACAGGGTCAGTGACACTAATCCCTCTCGTTCTGCTTTTTAAATGGTTCTATTGAATATAATTTAAGTGCCATGAGATATACCTCTTTCAGATATACAATTCAGTGTCCTTAGTGTATTTAAAAAGTTGTCCAATGATTACCATCATTTAAATTTAGAAGATTTCATCATCTCCATATGAAACAATTATAAGTCTAAGGTTAATATTATTTTAAGATTACTTTTCAATATAACTATTTTGTGGTTTATGAGAATAATGCATGCCAACAATTTTTAGTCTATGTTATGGACGCAAAATATATAACAATCTTTTTTAATTCAGAAAACTATTCATTATATTACCAAATATTATTCCATTGCATGGATATACCAGATTTTCTTCATTTGTTCATTGACTGTCAGACCCTTAAGTTGATAAAAATGTTTGAAGCTGTGCATAATGCTGCCATGAGCACTGTGGGCTAGTATTTTGTGGACACATACTTTCATTCCCTTGGGTTGATTTTCATTCTCTTGGGCAGAGTGTAGGAAAGGAATCTCTGGGATACACGGTACTTTATTGTGTGAAATTTGAGACTAGTTTTCAGAGTGGATACTCCAGTTAACATTTCAAAGGCCCCATATAGGAGGATTTCAATGACTCCATCTTTTGAATCACTCTTATTATCTGTCTTTCTCATGGTAGCCATCCTAGTATGTAGTGAAGGGATGTAGTGACATCCTAGTATGTAGTGACATGCGGTAGTTCTGATTTGTATTTTCCTAATGGCTGCTGATGGTGTATATTTCCATGTGCTTCCCTGTTTCTTACCACATTAAGAGCAGACAAGGGTCTGAAGGTCTTCTATGACTCATTGTCTTTCAGAAACTTTACGTGAGTCTTGCTCAATCCACATACTGAGAATGCCCATCCCTACACAGCAGAAAATCCTTGTTTAAACAGAGAATTCCTCTTAGAGGCAGCACAATAGGCCAAATGAGGTAATCTACCCATCCCAGCATCAGAAAATAGGAAGATCTTGCAGAATCTGCCTGCGCCAGGCGCTCACACGTGGCTCCAGACCTACCCCAGAGCCTCATCTGAGTCCAGTCCATGTCTCCTGAGGACTCAGCCTCTGCTACTGCAGTGTGCCAAAGATTTGGATGGAGACTTGACTCCAGCCCTTCCTCCTGCTCTCACGGTGCCATCTTTATTAACCACACACCGCACTGCACCTGAACAAACATCTGACATGGAATGCAGAAGGAACTTTATGAGAAAATAAAAATTATCCAATGCAAAGGAAACACGCCCTAGATACATACAGATAGAGACCATAATGTTGGATAAGATGACCACATATCCTGAAGAATGAAAAGCATGCTTATGGATAACCTTGAGTTAGACCAACATAACAATGACATTTTAATGAATATCAAGCAAAACCTTAGGAAAACCTGATTTCCTGACCTCATAATTATATTTCAAAAGGTGGATCCAGAAATAACCTAGACTGTTTTAGAAGAGAATAGAAACGGAGGAGAACACACTGTGAGTTGTTTAGAAACAGCCTGGAGCCAACTAACTGCAGCAGAGGAAGACTGAGGATGGAGAAAAACAGGGACATTTCATTAAAGTACAGAAAATGACGTATGCAGGAAGTGGGGTTCACATGAACTTCAAGTCTGACGTATCAGTCGACACTTCGAGCTCAACTGCCACAGACAAGCATGGCTACTATTAAAAGGATATTTCTGAATTTTAAAACAATGAGACTCAGCACGATGTCCCCTTCTCCTCTGCAGATCTCCTCAGTGGCACAGGCTGTTTATTAACCTTGCTGACTTGGGGACAGAGCAGGGGTGTGGCCCTGGATGTCTGTGTAGGGACAGTGAGAAGCTCTCAGACTGCTGCCAACAGGATTTCCACTGAGAGAGTGATGCTGCCCAGTGAGCAGCAGGGGGTGCTGTGGGGCATGCTCAGTCTGCACTGTGGGCGCCCACAGATGTGCATCATCCAAACTCCTCAAGGGCCAAACAGGGGAGCTGCATTCAGTGAGGCAGATGCAGCAGCTGTGTGTTCTCAGGGTGTGGCCCCAGACCTGCCCCTTTGAGGTCCTTCCTGCCACACTCTCCCATCCACCAACCCTAGGATCTGAATAAATGCATGGCAGGGGTGGGGCAGGAAGGGGGTGGGACTCCATTTGCCTCAATGGCCCCTCCCTATTGAGGCCAGTGGAAGGGATAAGAAAGATCTGGGGCAGCCCACCCCAGCTCTGCACCTCAGGAGGGCTGTGTCCACCATGGCCCGGGCCCCTGTCCTCCTCCTGCTCCTCTCTCACTTCTCAGGTAGGGATAGGCCTCACATGTCCAGGTCCAGCATGCTGGCCTGAGTCAGTCCACACTGCCTTAGCTCTCCCAGGAACTCCACCTGGATCCTGCTCGCTAAGTCATGGCTGTCTGTGTTTGCAGGTTCCCTCTCCCAGCCTGTGCTGACTCAGCCGCCCTCCCTCTCTGCATCTCCTGGAGCATCTGCCACACTCACCTGCACCCTGAGCAGTGGCTTCAGTGTTGGTGGCTTCCCAACAAGCTGGTACCAGCAGAAGCCAGGGAGCCCTCTTCGCTTTCTCGTACACTACCTTTCAGACTCAGATAAGCACCAGGGCTCTGGGGTCCCCAGGCGATTCTCTGGATTCAAAGACGCCTCAGCCAATGCGGGTGTTCTGCACATCTCTGGGCTGCAACCTGAGGACGAGGCTGATTACTACTGCAATGTATGGCATGCAGGCTCTAAGACGTACACAGTGCTCCAGCCCCATGGGGAAGTGAGACTAAAACCTCCCTTGCATCCTCCCTGCAGGGAGCAGGCACTGCTGCTCACGCCTGCTCAGGCAGTGGCTCTTCTACCATTTCTTTAGTCAGCATCTAATTTTCCCAAGTCTTAAGATGGTAAACGGTCTCTTTTCCATATGATGTGAATTAAAACCCATACTAATACCTTCTTATGCTGACCATCTTGACATTGGCGTATATCAGTTCCCAGGGCTCAGTTTCTCTCCAGGAAAAAGACTGAGAAGGAAGAAGTTGGCGGATCCCACCTGTCTCCCTCAGGATCTAGGCCTGGCTCAGACACATGTGTGGTCTGAAAGCTTCTGGTCAGTCACTGGGTGCAGCACACCCCAAGCCCAGCCCGCACTGATCATCTGAATTGTGAGGTCACCTTCTCCTGCACCTGTGAGTTCCAGCCTGTCTCTAGGATCTGTCCTTCTCTTCTGAGGCTCACAAGAATCAGACTTATGAGACTCCAGGGATGCTGAGAAGACAGCATCCCACGCTAATTTCTCTAGTGATGCCAGGAGTAACCACCCAACATCAGTATATTCCTTAATTTTTGTAAAATGGTCAAAAATATGAAAGATAGAATCACTAAACTCTTTGCTCCTCACAAGAGGAGAGTTAGGGTAATCGAAAGGGTCCACTTTTTGTATAGTTTTAAATAGTTCACACCACGGAGAATCAGTACTTCCCTTACTAATTGAAGGACGGCCTTCACTCACTTTAGGCTTAATCAAATTGGAGAGCCAGCTCCAGAAGCCAGAAAACCAACCAAAAAAACACATTCTTGTGAATTCTGTTACTCTGAACATACAGGAGAGGATTTTATTGCGCCTGGAGCCCTTCCTTTCCCCTTCAATTCAAGCTTCTGATCACCCCACACAGCCCAAATCTATGCATTGAAGTGTCTACAACACTTAGACATAATCAGCCCCTCTCAGGCTAAAGGCACCAGACTTTGTCTAGAGAGGGCTGGGTGTCCCTCAAGTTCCTGATAGCTGAGTATTCACAAGACAAGGGAAACTCTACCTCACCGTTACTGCGGGTTGTTGCTTTAACACTTCTCCAATGCCATCAGTAGATGGATGAAGGTAAAGATGAGGGACCACCCACCTGTCATGTTAAAGAGAGAGAGAGAGAGAGAGAGAGAGAGAGAGAGAGAGAGAGAAATCAGATTCCAGGTCTTCCCTAGTACAGTAGTCCCCCATTATTCAAGGCTTCAAGTTCCACTGTTTTTGTTACAGGTAGCCAATATAGAACAGGCAATATTAAATAAAAATAAACATTCAGAACAAAAATTCATAAATTATAATGCTGTTTGGGTTGTGGGATGAAATCTCAGGCCATCCTGCTCTGCCCTGTCCAGGACAGGGCAGGGATCACCCATCTTCCCAGGCTGTCCATGCTAGATAACTTGCCCCTCCACAGTTTTCATCATTATTAACTTAACCTCTTTGGGAACAGAGGGACTTGGTGCTATTACAGTACTGTGTTGGAGTCGACTTTATTTAACTTAGTAATGACACCGATGCAAAGAGTTGCGTTGCTGCCAATTCAGATATGCCAAGGAGAAGCACAAAGATATTTCCTTTAACTCAAAGGTAAAAGTAGAATAAGGCATTTTGAGAGATAGAGGAATATATCTTGTTTACATACATTTTATTACATTATATGGTTACAATTGTGAAATTTCATGACAAGTTATGGTTGTTAGACACATGATCCTAATTTCTAAGTGAAACTATATCCTGGTCATGCATATGTAGGAGAAAACACAGAATAGACACAGGGTTCAATTCATTCCATGATTTCGGGCATCTACTGGGTGTCTTGAAACATCCCCTGCTGGCAAGTGGAGTTGACTATGATGATCTCTGCCTAACCCTTCACTGTCCTCTGTCCCCCGGGTGTGACAATTCCAGAACGAACTCATGGCAAAAGAAATGGCCATGGTGATAAACTGCTCAGGAGGCCACATCACTGAAATCAGGACGTAGACAACGTCAAGAGTCTACAGACAGCGGAGGAGGCTCCTGGCCAGTGATGAGGTCCCCTCTGTCTGAGAAAGGTCAGGGTCTGTGGAAAAGAGGGCGAGGAAAGTAGTTCTCTCCCCTGTGCACCCAGGCCTGAGCGATGTGCTCCTGAAGCAGCAGGGGGCGCTGTGGGCCTGCCCAGTGGGAATCCAGCTACCTGCTCCTGCTGGGCAGCCTGGTGCTCAGTGTCCCCTGGGAGGAGCCAGCTGCTGGCTCTCAGCCCTGGGAGGTCCTCTCTTCAAGCAGAGAGGACTTCAGAGCTCCTAGTGTGGGAGCCATCTAGGGGGAGGGGACAATTTGCATGGGAGGCCCCTCAGTCGCCCTCAGAGGGGAAGGAGGTACAAGAGACCTGGCAGCTCTCACGCAACTGTGGGTCCTCAGCGATCAGAGCTCTGCAGGAACCTCCACCATGGCCTGGACCCCTCTGCTCCTCTTCCTCCTCTCTCTCTGCTCAGGTGACTGGTGGTGGAAAGCAGATGGGATGATGGAGGATACCTGGATCTTTCTACTTTATTTGAGGAACATGATGCATTCCATAACCCTAAACCAAGCTGTCTCTTCTGTTCCAGGATCCTGGGCTCAGTCTGTTCTGACCCAGGAAGCGTCGGTGTCAGGGTCTGTGGGACAGAAGGTCACCCTCTCCTGCACTGGAAACAGCAACAACGTGGGGGCCTATACTGTGGGCTGGTACCAACAGATTCCTGGTGCTGCCCCCAAAACAGTGATGATTGGTAGTACCCGGCCCTCGGGGATCCCTGATCGCTTCTCTGGCTCTAATTCTGGCAACACAGAATTCCTGAGCATCTCCGGCCTCCAGCCAGAGGACGAGGCCCATTATTACTGTTCATCATGGGACAAGAGCATAAAAGGTCCCACAGCACTTCAGATGAATGGGGAACTGAGACACAAACCCGCCTGTGTTCTAATGTGACACAGATCACGTCATGATGAGAGTGTTTGACAACCACAGGGGCAACTGTTTCCAACCCTGCCGTGTTCCTGTAGGGGATTCTGAGCACAGACCCATTTTAAAGAGTCAGTGACTTTAATCCCTCTTGTGCTGTTTTTTTTAAATGGATATATTGAAATATAATTTAAGTTCCATAACATATACTGCTTTCAAATGTTAAATTCAACATCTTTGGTATATTTGAAAAGCTGTTCCATCATCACCATCATCTAAATTTAGAAGATTTTCATCATGTCCATGTGAAACAATTACTGGTCTAAAGTAACAGTATTTTAAGTTTAGTTTTCAATGTGACTTATGAGAATAATGCATGAAAACAATTCTTTCTCTGCATTTGAACACAATATATACTTTTTCTTATAGTATTCTATTTATTTTTATTATAAAATAATATTCCATTGCATGGATATACCACCCTTTCTTTATGTGTTCATTGACTGTTAGACACATGATTTGCTTAAACATTTCTGAAGTATACATAAGACTCCTACCAACACCGTGGGCTAATATTTTTTTATGTTCATTTATTGGTCCATTGCGATTATACATTTTGATAGATGTCAGGGTATCAACATCATACATGCACACATTGCTCATCTAGCCCTCTCTCCAACCCCACCCTATTCCCTCCCCCTTCCCTTCCTTTCATGCTCCAGCTAGTATTTTTGTAGACACATTTTTTCATTTTCTTGGGTATTTTTGTGGACACGTATTTTCGTTTCCTTGGGTAGACTCTCATTCTCTCGGGTAGAGTCTAGAAAATGAGTCTCTGGAATACAGGCTACCTTATTGGATGAAATACTAGTCTACTCTCCAGAGTGGATGCTCCAGTTAAAATTTCAAAGACATGGAGGAGGGTTTCAATGAGTCCACTTCTTGAATCACTCTTGTCATCTCTCATTCTGATGGCAGCCATCCTGGTGTGCAGTGAAGGGGTGAAATGCTGTGGCGTGATTTGTGTTTTCTTAATGACTAGCGATGCATCTTCATGTGCTTCCCTGGTTATTGCCACATTAGAAGCAGACGAGGGTCTGAATTTCTCCCATTAATCATTGTCTTTCAGAAACTTTAGCGCAATCGTGCTAAGTCCACATACTGAGGATACTCACCTCTACACTATACAATCCTTGTTTAAAAAGAGAATTCATCGATGTGTGCGGTAGTGCATGCCTGTAATACTAGTACTCAGGAGGCTGAGACAGGAGAATCACAGGATCTAAGCTAGCATCAGCAACTTAGCTAGACCCTGTTTCCAAATAAAGTAAAATAAAATAGGAGTGGAGGTCTGTTTTGGAGGTAGAAGACCCCTGGGTTCAATCCCCAACACAACACACACACACACACACACACACACACACACACACACACACATGAGAGAGAGACAGAGAGAGAGAGAGAGAGAGACAAAGAGTTTTCTCAGAGACAGGACAATGGGCCAAATGAGGCATGCACCCATTCTGGCATCAGAAAAGAGGAAGGTCTTGCAGAATCTGCTGCAGCAGGATCTGCAGTCTCGGGGCTCACCTGGGGCTCAGACCTGCTCCAGATCCTTCTCTGCTTCCAGCCCCTGAACCCTAAGGCCTCAGCATGTGCCATTTCAGTGAGCAAAAGACTTGGATGGAGACTTGATTCCAGCCCATTCTCCTCCACTCACTGTGCCATCTTCACTAACCACACACAGCACAGAGCACCTGAACAACACTCTGACAAGGAGTGCAAAGTAATGTTATGAGTAAATAAAATTCCTTCAATGCAAATTAAATACGCCTGAGATGCATATATATATATATATATATATATATATATATATATGGACCATATTGTTGAATGAGATGACTTCCTTTCATGAAAAATTAAAAGTGTGCTTAGGAAATATATCACCATAAAATTATATTTAATGAATGTTCATCAAAACTGGGGAAACTTGATTACCTCACCAATAACTACATTTGTAAAGATGAATCCAGTATTAACCTCACCTATTTTGTAAGTGAATATGAAAGGAGGAGAAGACCCTGTGAGCTGTTTAGACACAGCCTGGAGCAAACTAACGGAGGCAGAGGAAGATGAGGATGGAGAAAAACAGGGACATTTGACCCACGCAGAAATGGGATTGGGATGGACTCCACGTGAGATGTGTATTAGTCAGACACGAGCTCAATTTCCAAACAGAAACATGACTATTGTTAAAAGTATATCTGGATATTTTAACACAATGAGATTCAGCACGATGTCTCCTTTTCCTCCTAATGCAGACCTGGCTGTTTATTAACCTTGCTGACTGGGGACAGAGCAGGGTGTGGCCCTGAGTGTCTGTGGACTGACAGTGACCAGGCTCTGAGGCTGCTGCCCCTGATAGGATTTCCAATGAGAGAGTGATGCTGCCCAGTGAGCAGCAGGGGGCGCTGTGGATTGTGCTCAGTCTGCACAGTGGCGCCCACAGCTCTGCATCCATCATACTCCTCAAGGGTGAATCAGGGTAGCTGTTCTCAATGGGGCAGATACACCAGCTGTGTGCTCTCAGGGTGTGGCTCCAGACCTGCTCCTCTGAGGTCCTTCCTGCCAGACTCTCCCATCCACCAACCCTAGGATCTGAATAAATGCATGGTAGGGGTGGAGCCAGGAGGGGTGGGGACAGATTTGCCTCAATGGCCACACCTCAGTGAGGCCAGTAAAAGGGATGAGAGGTGTGGGGCAGCCCACTCCAGCTCTGCACCTCAGGCGGGCTGCATCCACCATGGCCTGGGCCCCTGTCCTCCTCCTGCTCCTCTCTCACTTCTCAGGTAGGGACAGGCCTCACATGTCCAGGTCCAGCATGCTGGCCTCAGTCAGTCCCCACTGCCTTAGATCTCCCAGGAACTCCACCTTCATCCTGCTTGCTAAGCCATGGCTGTCTCTGTTTGCAGGTTCCCTCTCCCAGCCTGTGCTGACTCAGCCGCCCTCCCTCTCTGCATCTCCTGGAGCAGCTGCCAGACTCACCTGCACCCTGAGCAGTGGCTTCAGGGTTGCTGACTTTTGGATACGCTGGTACCAGCAGAAGCCAGGGAGCCCTCCCAGGTTTCTCCTGTACTACTACTCAGACTCAGATAAGGGCCAGGGCTCCGGGGTCCCCAGCCGTTTCTCTGGATCCAAAGACACCTCGGCCAATGCGGGTGTTCTGAGCATCTCTGGGCCGCAGCCTGAGGACGAGGCTGATTATTACTGCAATACATGGCATGGCAGCTCTAAGACTGACACAGTGCTCCAGCCCCATGGGGAAGTGAGACTAAAACCTCCCCTGCGTCCTCCCTGCAGGGAGCAGGCGCTGCTGCTCTGCTTGGGACCACATCTAGCACAGGCCGTGGAATGTCTTCTCATTTCTTCAGTCATCAGCTAAATTTTCCCAAGTCTATTGATTGGAAAATGTATTTCTCTTTTCCTTCTGATGTGAATTCAGTCCCATGTTAATACTGTCTTAGGCTGATCGTCTTTGCAGGGGCAAATATCAGGTCAGATGGCTGTTCCTCTCCAGGGAAAAGACAGACAAGGAAGATGATGGTGGACCCCAGCAGAGTCTAGGCTGAAATCAGAGACATGCGTGGTCAGTCACTGGGTCAGCACATCCCAAGTGCAGCCCCACCTATCGCTCAATTGTGAGGTCACCTTCCCCTGCGCCTGCGAGTTCCCGCCTGTCTCTGGGAACGACCCTTCCCTCCTGAGGCTCAGAAGAATAAGACTTATTAAACTCCAGGGATGTTGAACAAACACTGTCTCCTCCACAGTGAGATGAGAATGTGTCCCTGCCTCCCAGTGACCACAGGGACCCCCATCACCAGGCTCCCTCCCCATCGAGTCAGACTCTGCAGTCACCACCTCTCTTATGCACCCCAAGTGGATATTCTGCTCATACCAAGACTTCAGTGAAGCCACAGACCCCCAGGGATTAGGGAGATGCTCAGAAAAAAACAATGGATCCATCACAAGACTGTTGAAGGAGGGTCACAGAGATGCAGGCTGCTGTGTCCTCACTTTCGAGTTTCAGGAATCCCACCCAGGTGCTACCCTGCCATGGCCTGGCCTTCCTTTCTCCCCTTCACTTTGGGCAGGGGGATGACTGGTGTGGTTAATGGAAATGGCTCTCCTGAGGGGTTAAGCAAACTTCCGTCCTCCAGAGTCTGAGGTGTGAGCTGAGTTCCAATACCAGGGCTCAGGGAGGGGCTGGGCGGTCATGATGGACACACATTTGCATGGCAGCCCCTCCTCTGCACAGGATGGGGAAGAAAAGGAGGCCTGTGGCAGCCCAGCTCCACTGTGGGGCTCAGGGGCTGTGTCCACCAGGGCCTGGACTCCTCTCCTCGCGCTCCTCTCTCTCTGCACAGGTGGGGACAATCCTCAGAGACTCAGTTCAGCTTCCCGCTCAGAGTCCCTCTGGTTCAGACCCCCTCCAGCTTGAATCTGGTCTCTGCCCCAGCACCAGTGTTTACCTTTGTTCGCAGGTTCCCTCTCCCAGCCTGTGATGACTCAGCCAACCAATGCAGGAATTATGATCATCGCTGGGCTGCATCCTGAGGATGAGGCCAATTATTAGTACATTATAAATTGACAGTGGATTCAGCTACAGTTTCTCAGTGTTTCAAATAATGAGGAAATGCGACCAAAAACCCTGGTCCCCAGATCTTTGTCTCCTCAGTGGGAAGGTTCTGTGCAGGAACTTGTATTGTAAACTCCTCTGCAGCAAGACAAGTCCATGAAGAGGAGACACAAGCACACAGGTGATGCCTGTAGCCTGAGGCACAATATTGCATCTCAGGGAGGCACAGGTGAATGAGGAAGGAGAGCCTCAGGCTCATCCTCATGCTGACTTCAGCAGAGAAAGAAAAATGGATACTAATGTTAGCAACTGGAAATATTGACCCGTGAAGCCATGTTCAACCAAAAAGCAATTTCATCATCATATTCCATGAAGTATGAGCCTAGTGTTACTAGTGATATATCCATACCTGATAGCGTGGCCCTCAGCCTGGTCACAGACACATTCTCCTCTCTACCATGCCAGCCACATGGCCAGGGGACAAAGCCTCAGAGACCTTTACTGATGACATCCTCAGACCCTCCCTCCCTGTCTTCCCTTCTCCTCCTGCTTCCCCCAGTCTCCCTGGTCTCTCTGGGTGTCAGAATGTCACCCATCTCCACACTAGGTTTTAGAGACATGTGGAAATTTTCCTCTGCAGTTTCCAGTCTCCAAGCTCCATCTCTAGGGAGGATGGTCTCCAGGAGTCAGGGTTTTTTTTATTCATCATAAGCTAATGTTAAAAAACGTTCCTTTTTTAAGATAAACAAAAATATACCTACTACTACACAATTTCACCCATGGGGCATTTCCCTCAACCATATATTTAGAGATCTTTCCATGCATTGGTAGTTTCCAAGGCCACCAGTGACCTACTTCATCTAGCCAAGTCCTACCTGTCCAGATCTACTGCCCTATGAATTCATTCAAATTATTAATCCATCTATGGATTTATCTACTGATGAAGTTAGAGCCCTGATTCAGTTCTTCACCTGTGAGCAATTCTCCATTGGCAACACAGGAGCTTTTGTTGTTTTTATTTGTTTGTTTGTTTTGGGTGGAACTGGAGCTTGAATCTTGGGGCACTCTGTCTGAGCTATACCTGCAGTCTTTATATATGTCTTTATTTTTATTTTGAAACAAGGTTTCATTAGGTTTCAGTGACTCACTAAGTGGCTGAGGCTGGCTGTGGACCTGGGATCCACCTGTGTCCACCTATGACGTAACTGGAATTACAGGTGTGCACCAACAACCATGGCTAACACAGGAGCTTTGCTGAGGGCCGGTCCATGTTCAAATCACAACAGACCTCTTGATGAACCCCTAGGGAGTCTCATAATATAGTATATAAAATGTCTAGCATACAATTTTTTGAAAGACTTTTATCAAGAACAAAGAAAATTGCAACAAAATGAATAAAAGACACCCATGGACAGCAACATTGAGTTGACTCTCATGCATGAATTATGGGCAGAGATCTGTCAAGCAGCAACCACAGAACCCTTTTAATAAGTAAGAAAGGTCAGATGCTCATTAAAGAAATGAAAAAACAGCAAATCACCGAAAAGAAATAAAAGTCATAAAGGAAGCCAAAAGAAAATTACAACACTGGAAAATATAATAAATAAAATTGAACATGAAGCTCTGGGGGCATTCAAAAACAAAAACACAGAGGAACTGGAATTGAGGCATTAGAGAAACTATTCAGCACAGCTAGAGAGGGAAACGCAGTTCTCACAGCTCGGCAGGGGGCGCTGTGGGTCTTCTCAGAGGTTGTCCAGCCTGAAACAGACTCACAAGGCTCATATTTTATGGTCTGGCCACGCTCACTGGCCTGGGTTAGAGGCCACAGCAGGTGCTTCCTCCCATGGGGCGAACTCAGCTCACAACACCCAGGCCTCCCTGAGGGTGGAGCTGCTCGCTGGCAGAGGACCCAGTATCTGGTGGTGCTGGTGGTGTTGAAAAATGGCTCATCTATGCTTTATAGGGCATAGAGGAAGGCCAGCAAAGGCCTTCACCCAGGCGGAGGAGGAGAGCAAAGGTACAGTAGACTCATAGGAGCATCTGCCTCTCTAAGAGTCTCCTTCCCCCAAATCCTCATCTGTGTGTTAATATCAGCAACTTCATAGGAATGGTGTAGAAAGAAGGCAAGCCATTAGCAAACAGAAACCAAAGAATCCATTACAGAAAGACCCAAAGGGCTTTGATCAAAGAAGAATCCACCAGTCCAAGCTGGAAGACGACAGGGGATGGAGGTGAAAGGCTGGGACAGACTACCCTTTCTCCAAAAAACCAAAGAGAAAGGAAAACAGACCTGACCTTGACCCGACCTCCCCTTTAGCTCTAGCCCTGTATCCCCATTGTCTTCTCCTCCTGGCTTGACTCAGGACTCCCCTCTCAGTGCTCCCTCTCCTACCACCCCTTCTTCCCTGTGACCTCCTCAGTTATTACTAACGTCTTTATATCAGAAAATCCCTGGACAGTCTTTGAGATCTTTCTTGGGAGTTTTTCACTCACATCCCCTCTTCTTCCTTGAACCTCTCTAAGTTCCAGTCTTCAGAAGAAGCCTCAAGTTCCTTGTTTTCTTTTTCAACTCCATTAACAACTTTTCTTTCTTCTTTTGTCTTTTCCTCATTTTTTTCTGTATCCACTGAATTATACAGTGTACTAATTGATCCTCCCAAACACTCACTAATCTGCACCCTATGTATGACCTCATAAGAAATCAAGAACTGAGAGAGAAACCTGGCTTTGTAGGCAGTCTGCATAGAAAGTTCACTCCTGAACTCTCCCTGGGCTCAGCTAACTGGCTTCTTGTTTCACGTAGAGTTCGTATGTGAGCACCCTTCCCCTGAGGATTGCTTATTATGGAGGGTGATTGACAGGTCTTCTCCTATGAACGAGTGTCCAATGGAAAAGCAGAGCCTGAGCTGAGGTCAGAGCTGCCTCCCAGGAGGAGCCTCACTCTGCCCTTGGGAGAGGAGTGGGCAGCGGTCAAGGCCCTGGTGGAGGCAGGAGCCCCTGTCAGGCCACCTGTCACGTGCTCACAGACATGAGGACCTGGGTAGGCATGGAGGCAGGGTGCGCTGTGGGCCTGACGCTGAGGGGTCTGTGTGGCTCTCAGCTGGGAACCAGACACCTGCCTCCTGTTCCCTGCTCAGTCACTGTGACCAGTAGCTGGGGACATTGTGGGCTTCAAGCCAGCCCTGCCCACTTCCTCCCTTCTCCCAGAAATGATTCCCAGTCACAGAGCTGCACACAGACCCAGGGAGGGGTTGCTTTGAAGGGAAACAGAGTCAATTTGCATGAAGGGCCTGTCTCACTCCTCTGAGGGTTTAGGGTGGATAAAGAGACCTGCAGCATTTCTGCCTCAGCAGAGCTCCGGGGATTCTGCACCATGGCCTGGACCCCACTCTTCCTCCTCACCCTCCTCCTCCATTGCACAGGTCAGCACGGTCCCAGCATCCTGACCCCCAGAGCTCACTGAGACTACTTTGCAATTATATCCCGGCCACGTCCTCCCTCTTCCTCTTACATAGCGAATTTTTGTGTTGCAGGGTCCCTCGCCCAGCTGGTCCTGACTCAGCCTCCCTCTGCATCTGCCTCCCTGGGAGCCTCGGCCAAGCTCACCTGCACCCTGAGCAGTCAGTACAGCAACTATGGCGTTGCATGGTTTCAGCAGCAGCCAGGGCAGAGCCCTCGGTATCTGATGTTGGTTAGGAGTGATGGAAGCCACAGCAAGGGGGACGGGATCCCTGCCCGCTTCTCAGGCTCCAGCTCCGGGACTGACCGCTACTTGACCATCTCCGACATCCAGAGTGAGGACGAAGCCGACTACATCTGTGGTGCTGATTATTACATTGGAGGAACATATGCTGGAGCACAGTGATACAGATGATTGGGGAAGTGGGACAAAAACTGTTTTCTCTCCTTTACTACCATGACTGTCGTGTGGTTTCTGAAAGTGTCTGGTGCCCCGAGCCTTCAACAGTGCTGGGTGTTTCCTTCTCAGTCCTTAAGGCTTCAGAGCCACAGCTACAGCAACTCCTGCCATGAGCTCCACGGGAAGAAGGCGGCCAAGTGGGGTCATATAGAGTGCAGTGCTCTGTGACAATGACGAGCATGGAGAAACCATACGTGGGGTGTGCACAGGGTCACTGCATGGGGGAGTAAGAATATTCTCCTTTCCAGATCAGAAGACTAGAACTACTGCTTCACTGTTACCTTACACAAATGTATTTCAATGTCCACCCTTGGAAGATAATTTGTCCCTGGTTTCAGCACCAAATAAAATAAAATAAAATAAAAGTCTTTTGGGCCTGAAGGGCAGCGACAAGTCCCATTCCCTCCTGAGTCAAGCTTATTTTGCACAAGATTTATCCTTATTCTTTCCCCCTTCAAAAGTATTTTGGCAAGTTCTTGTAAAAATGCCTAACACTTCCCAAGATAATGAGCCTTTTCAGAAAGGAAGTATGGAATGAAGCTAGAATTATATTTTAAACAAATTTAAACGAAATAAATGGCACCCAAGACAAAATCCTGAGTCAAATATTAGACAAAAATATGCAGAAATCTACAAACAAAGGATACTAAAGATCACTTCATAAATAAAGGATGTTACACTATTTTCCTATAAACAGGAAGCCTACTGAAGCTATTAGTTTTTTACAAATTGCTGTATTCAATCGTAACCCTGTTAAAAATCTCAAACCACAGCCGGGCGTGGTGGTGCACGCTTGTAATCCCAGTACTTTGGGAGGCGGAGACCGGAGGATCCGGGTTCCCGGCCAGCCTCAGCTCTCTCTCTCTCTCTCTCTCTCTCTCTACATAGTGAGGCCCTCCCCAACTTCGTGAGACCCGGTTTCAAAATAAAGTATAAAAAAATAGGGCCGGGGGTGTAGCGCGGAAGTAGAACACCCCTTCGTTCAATCCCCGGTACCGCAAAAAAAAAAAAATCTCAAACCACTAACTGCCCTTTGAGACATTTGCTGCATTTCTGTCTTTCCACCATCCAACGAGCTTGTTTTTGTACACTTCCCCCTGCATGGTTCCCTGAACAGATAACGACGCTGTGCGCACCAGCTCCACCACGGCCTCAGTGGGGAAGCCTCAGGTGATGGCACCAAGGGGTGACAAGGTTTCCTCTCTTTCCTTTATTTTATTTTCTGTCCTGGGGAATCTGTACAGGGCCCTGAGCATGGTAACCCCACGACAGACCATTGAAATACCATTAAGATTTAAAAAAATACTCTGGGATTATTGACAAATTAAATTGTTGAGTGTATATGTTTTCACCACCCACACAGAAGGACTCCTTGTGAGGGTGAGAAACTCTAGAGCAGTCTTGTTCAACATTATAAGATCATGGATCTAGATATCAGATCACAGCTTTAAAAACAGTGAGCTGGTGAGGTACAGAAACCAGCTGGGCTCTCAGGTCTCTGTGTCCTGGGGAGCTGAGTGTCCTGTGACCAGCAGCAGGTGATATAGGACTGCACCATTGTCCCTGTAGAAGGGCTAAGTAAGGGTCATTCTTTCTTTTTAATTTTATTTTATTAGTGCAATGCAATCATACATCTTGAAGGATTTCAGGGTGGTTGACATATACATACACTCATCGGTCAATTAGCCCTCCCCCAGTTCCCACCTCCCCTGCCTCCCCCTCCCTCCTTCCCGTTTTCAGCATAGTAGCTGACTTTGATATCTTTGTGTATGTCCATTCTGTGCACCAGTTTGTTTCCCTCTCATTTCCTTCCAGTTAGTTCACCTTCCTTGCTCATCTGAGGTTTTCTCTCTTTGTCTGAAGTCCATCTTGTGTGGGGTTGTGACTCATCCTCCTATGACCTCAGTACTGGGGTGCTCTAGGGCAAGGCCGAGGCCTCACCCACCCTGTGTCCCCAGCGCCGGCAGGAGGGGTTCTCCGGGGGCGGGGCCAAGAGCTCTCCCGCCCCGCATCCCCAGCGCCTGGTGGGGACAGGTGTCTCTGGGGGCAGGGTCAAGGGTTCGCCCTCCCCGAGTCCACAGCATGGGGAGGGATTCTCCGGGGGTGGGGCCAAGGGCTCACCTGCCCCGTGTCCCCAGCGCAGGGGGGGTTCTCTGTGGGCAGGGCAAAGGGCTCGCCCGCCCCATGTAAACGTCATTCTTTTAAACAAGCTGTGGCTTCAGGACTGGGCCTTGTGCCCACCGATGGGGACTCACACTCTCTGTCCCCTCTGGCCTGGCAAAGCACCCTGAGAGAAAGCTCCTTGGACTTGTCTCCATGTGTGCTTCCTCTCAGGGCTCCCCCACGTGGTAAAGCAAACAAACCTTCAACCTCTGGGGTCTGCAGTGTGATCTGAGCTCCAGCTCCAGGCTCAGGGAGGGGCTGAGTGGTCATGATGGACACACACTGGTATGAACTGTCCCTTCTATACAGAGGGGGGAATGAAAGGAGGCCTGGGGCAGCCCAGCATGACTGTGTGTTCAGGGGGCTGTGTCCACCATGGCCTGGACTCCCCTCCTCCTCTGCTCCTCTCACTTCACAGGCATGGACGGCACTCAGATCCTTCTGGAAGGCCCCTACCTGCTTCCATCTCTTGTGACTCAGGCGCAAAGGAACGAGAAGCCAGAGAAGCAAGAAAGCAGAATCAGATTGTCTCTGGAAGCATTATATATGTATGGAAAATAAAGATACAAAAATCTAAGGGAGGTACACTAGTGCTGGGGAAACTAACAAGAGATCCTCACAACGATAAAATATAATAAGTCATCTGGCAAGAGTCCCAGTTGCATGACTATTACCCAAGGGAAGGGCTTGTGCAGCCTCTAGAAAGGGAGAGGTTTGCATGAGGACAACCCACTCCTGGCATCTCAAGGAAGGATAAGAAGTGTTGGCAGGCTCAGACCTGGCAGTGGGGCTCAGGAAGCAGAGCATCTGTGGGGCATCTCCACCACAGCTTGGGCTCCGATCCTCCTCACATCCTTGTTCATTGCATAGGTGGCTGCCTGCAGGGGATCCTGGGAGGGTCCCTGGTTGTCAATTGGATGATATCCTCTCATTTCTCCTGGGAACAGGGTCTGTCTTGGACTCATTGGTCTCTGTGTCATTTTCTGCTTGCAGGATCTTGGGTACACTTTATCCTGACTAAGCCCTGCTCTGTGATGGGGTCTCTGGGAAAGATAACCAACATATTCTGCAAACGCAGCAGTGGGGACAACGGGAGCTGCTATGTGCACTGGTACCTGCAGTGCCTGGGCAGCGACCCTACTACTGTGATCTATGCTGCTGATGAAAGACCCTCGTGAGTTCCAGATCGGTGCTCTGGCTCCATAGACAGATCCTTTAACTCAGGTTCCCTGACTGTCAGTAATCTGCAGACTCAGGACAAGGCTGACTACTACTGTAAGTCATATGATAGCAGCAGTAATCACCAGTGCTCCAGACGGAAGCTTGCGCCATGCTCACATGGGAGGTGAGACCAGAACTCCCCACAGCACCCCTGTGCTGTGTTGCCCTGAACCCATTCCCAGCAGCGAAGCTTGCTCTCCCCATCTCCTCCTTGAATACTGGAGTTGGGATCGTCTGCTCGTAACTCCTTTGCTGTTCATTACAAAATGCCAGTTTCTCCTTCCTCATCCAATAACTGATCTTTTGTACATTCTGCATCAATCCAAGGAATAGATGCTGTAGAAAACATGATTCCAAACAGCATCGATGTTAACGTTTTGTGCTGGGAACTGTCCTGTACATGGTAAGAGATACCAAGCAGCATCTCTGTCCTAAAAACATTCAAGTCTATTAACACCCTCTCCTCAATTTTGACAACAGACATATGTCTAAAGTGTGTCGAGTGTCCCCTTCCAGAAGGGAAAGCAGGGCTGGTCGAGACCACTCAGAAGCACTGACCATTGCATTTGAATGTGAGATCTATACTGACCTGCAGAGATCAAAAGTCTCCTTCAAAAGACGCCTGGAGAAACTGGTCAACAGTTCTCCCTGAGCTGACATTGAAAAAGACCTTCTGCAGGAACAGGGGCCCCGAAGGTTCTCAGATACTTGAGAGAACCTGGGATCGCTTCCTGTAGAGACTGACCCAGAGCTAAGGCCAGAGGTGAGTGTCACCGTCCCTCCTGGGGACACAGACAGTGAGGGCTCCTGGGTCACCATGGAGCTTGGACCTGAGGCCACCAGGGGGCATCAGGAACTGGTTCTGAGAAATCAACAAAGGCATCTCATGTCAGCTCAAACCATGCCTGCTTCTACACAGTGTTTCCAAACTAATGATTAATAATTGATAGGAGATAGTTATGTGCCTGCCTATCCCCTGTTATTGCCCCGTGATCCCCTATGACTGGCTGCCTCACCCTGTTTTCTACTCAAACCACCACCATCTCATGGTGTCTTTACCTAAGTAAAGAAAGACTGGAACAGTGGCGGGGGGAAAGACCAGTTTTGGTCACAGTAACTGTGCCCCAGGGAATAGGATGGAACAGAGCGGCTAGGCTTGTTGACACATGCCTGAAATCCCAGTACTTGGGAGGCTAAGAAAGGAGAATTGCAGGTTTGAGACCAGCTTCATCAACTTAACAAGTCTCTCAGCAACCTAGGGAGAACGTGTTTAAAAAAAATTAAAAGAAGGGCTGGGGATTTAGGTCAGAGGTAGAATGCCTGCAGTTTCAACTCCCAGTACAATGAAAAAAAAAACCTGAAATGGAAATATAGGAGACCGAGTTTTAAGGATTTTTACTGTGGCTGAGCTCCATAATTTCTCAATTTTGAGTCCCCATAGTCAGTTGGCTGTTGCTTGGTCCGCAGTAAGTCACCATGTTGGCGCACTCATGGCTGCCCCTTTCTCATGGACCATAGGCACTAGTTCAGCTGTCCCCGGCTTCGTAATTCTCTATCATTGCTCCCTCCATTCGTGGTTGTTGCATATGGCAAATTGAGCCTGCTACATTCCCACTGTTTGGAGTCCTGGTCACACCATCACTAGGTCCTTGAAGCATCAATGTGGATTATTACTATGCAGCTGCCTGGAACCAGCAGCCCTCCGTGAGAAAATATAAACACATGTAGGTTGGTAGTGCTTACTACCCAAGGTTCTGGAAAGAATCCTGGCATTTGAGTTCTGGCTACATGGCCTCCCTGAGCATGCCTGGGCTGTGGGGTGGCCAATACTGTTTCTTGTGGGATGAGACCATGGTTCTCATGTGTGGTCACAGATCAGCCCTCTGCTCCTCCCGCCCAGCCCATTGCTCCCTGTCAGCGTGACAACAGTATCTCAGATTCATTCCTGCCATTCATTAGCACTGAGGGTCTTGGCGCTTTCTAAGATCTGTGGATATATTCAAAAGGTCTCTCAGTTGATCCAGTGAGAAAATCAAATGTCAAACCTGGTCATGGCTGCACAGGCAGACAGTCCTCGTTTGCTGGAGAGAATCTCTCCAGGGAAGATGGCGGTGAGGAGGAGGAGGACTGGGTTTGTGCTCTGCTGCTGAGATGATGGGAACTGAGAGAGACCAGGAGCCTGGGACCTCGGGGTGGTCACCTGCAGACAGCAGAATCCAGGGTCAGCCCTTGGGCTGTCCTGCTCAGATGTGGTGCGCTTTCCTGATCCTGCGGCCCCTACTGTCATCCAGGGGAATTATGTCCACAAACCTGCACAAACATATCCACGTGTGCATACCCTATCAGGTATATTTGACAATCGGCCAAAACACATTTTAATATGAATCTTTGTCTCTGAACATAAATGACTGGGGAGGAAATGATAAAAATTTTAGTAAGTAATTTGTGAGTAATTTAGAAGTGAATATCGAATTGTATTTTAATTTCAGCAGTGATGAATAAAACTTTTATAAAAATATAAAATATACTATCTCCTGTACCTCCGCAGATCCACTGAAGCTGCCCCATGTGAGTGATGGCTTCTTAGCGCAGAGGCAGGCGTCACCCCAGCCTGGAGGTGCTGTTCTCAGTCTGTACCCCAGCCCTGGGCCCCCACTCACCTGTGCAGCCAGTTTCCAGGAATGAGCCAGTGGGAGACCCCATGTCTCTGAAGGTGGTGAGAGAGACCCTCCCCCAGGCCCAGCTCTGTGATTTCATAGAGGGTCTTCATTGGGGCAGAGGGGCCTGAGAGTTACCCACAGAGAGGGGCAATGTTCATTTCATGGGGAGGGAAGAACTCTCCAGCAGATGGGGGTGGGCTTGCTATAAACTAGATGAGCCTGGTAGGAGATGCAGTTACCACCCCTCTTATCCTTCTGTCCTCAGACTTTCCAGAGATGACATTGAGCTGACTTCCAGGTGTGTGGGAGCTGACCTGGTGACAGGCATCACCACCCTCCCTCAGTGTCTCAGTCCCCTGCAGTACTGGTCTGAGGTCCCAGCTTCTGTCTCTCAAGATCTCTCCAGTGGACATCAGGGTGAGCACTGGGGCAGGAGGAGAGAGGAAGCTGATTTGCATGAAGAACCTTCCCCTCCCCGTGGGGCTGGGAGGCATGAAAAGGCCCCAGGACGCCTAACTCCAGTGGAGGAGGCTGAGGACACTGGTCCTTGTGACGGTCCCCACCATGGTCTGCATGACGGTTCTTCTCGGGCTCCTCGCTTATGGCTCAGGTCAGGGGAAGGGACCCTGCATCCTTGGGGAGCCCCCATGAGAAGGGAGTCAGGGTGACTCTTCATAACAATAACTGTGTGTCTCGTTGGTTTTAGGGGTGGATTCTCAGACTTTGGTGACCCAGGAGCCCTCACTGTCTGTGTCCCCAGGAGGGACTGTGACACTCACCTGTGGTCTTAGCACTGGGTCAGTCTCTGCAGGAAACTACGTCAGCTGGCACCAGCAGATGCCAGGCCGTGCCCCACAAACACTTATCCGCAACACAAACACCCGGCCCTCTGGGGTCCCTGCTCGCTTCTCTGGCTCCATCCTTGGAGGCAAAGCCTCCCTCACCATCATAGGGGCGCGGACTGAGGATGAGGCTGATTACTACTGTTCTATGTATATGAGTGAAAACACTTTCACAGTGCTCTAAACCATTGGGAAGTACAACAGAAACCTGTTCATGTGGACAGAATAGCTCAGTGCTCAGAGGCAGGACAGAGGTGAGAGGCTGAAAATGATCCACACCATGATGGGGAAATTGAAGCCACCTGGGCCCTTGTTGATACCTGTGCTTCATGACCATGTGCCTCGCCCTGTCTCTGCCAGGTTCATCTCTCAATGTGGTCCTCCTCTCCTGTGCTTCCTCTCTCCCTCTCTGCCTCTGATGATGAGGAGGGGCTCCCCTGCACAAAATGTGTGCCAACAGTGACTCTCAGAGACCCTGTCCTGCCTTTAATACTCTTGTTTCTTAAAAAAAACAAACAGGAGCTATCCACATTCAGTAATTTGAGTATGTAGATAAATGAATACTTCATTTCATTTTTGAATGGAACTATTACCTGGGAACTAGTTATAAAAGTATCTCCCCATTGCATCTCTTGATTTAGAAAATTTGTATTAACTAGCTAGCAGATGTTTATGAGCATTTTTGCTTGGGAAACAGCTTTACTTTTTACATTTTTTCTGCTACTGGCAATTGAAGCCAATGTCATTCTACTTCCAAGCTACACACCCATCTATTTTTATATTTTTATTTTGAAACAGGGTCCCACTAAGTTGCAGAGTTTGACTTTGAACCTGTGGTCCTCATGTCTCATCCTCCCAAGTATGGCAATTAGCGGCCTGCGAAACTGACCCTGGCTGCAACTTAACTTTTCTTGTTATGATGTGTGTGTGTGTGTGTGTGTGTGTGTGTGTGTGATTAAAACGTTGTCAAGCTAACAGTTAATGACTCAATTACTCCAAATTGCAATTGAAAATCTTTTAAGCATTCAGAAACCAATTTGAAAATACCAAGCCAAGCCAGGTGTGGTGGAGGACATCTGTAATTCCAGAACTTGGGAGGCTGAGACAGAAAGATGGCAGGTTCCAGGACAGCCTCAGCAATGTAGCCATGCTCTCAGCGCCTAGCAAGACTCTGTTTGAAAACAAAAAACAAAATAGGGCCAGGGCTGTAGCTCAGAGTTAGAATGCCCCTGGGTTTATTCCCCAGTAACACACATGCGCTCTCTCTCTCTCTCTCAAACACATACACACAGACACACACACACACACACACACACACACACACACACACACACACAAAGGGAAATAAAGAAAAGAAAGGAATACACAATTCCAAGAACAATGGCTGAATTTCAAACTGCAAACAAATGCTGGAAAGAAGCGTGTTTTTAAAGCCTTGTTTCAACGCATCCCAGGAGTATCTGCATTTCTAGAAGCCGTCTCATGCAGCACTGGCTTCCAGACACTCTCCTCCCACCCACGGAGCTGCCTCACCTGAGGCCGGATGCAAAGGTGCAGGCTGGAGGCTGCACCTGACATGAAGGGCCCCACTGCACTGGGCATTGGCTGAGCAGATGATGGAGAGCACAACGTTATCAAATGATACAGATGCTTTCAGTGCCCCCATGAGACGGGCTCCATACAGAACTGGTTTGTATATATTTAGTTAATCTGATAGAACTCATAGAGAAGATGCCTACAAAATACTCAGAAATACCTTGCATCCATGAGAAGAATGGCTCTCTCTTTCATTTTCTCTGTCTCATTCTGTGTGTGTGTGTGTGTGTGTGTGTGTGTGTGTGTGTGTGTGTGTGCATATGGTATATATGGTAAATAAAAGCCCCTGTGTACATGTATATGTGTAAATTTCTGTGTATATATTTCTATCAGTGTATATATTTATGTGTACACATGTATCTACACATGTTTATATACTAAATTTTTAAAAGCTTACTATGAGATTTTGAGGAATTTTTATCTCATTCAACTGAGGAAGAAAGTGGATTTTTCTTTGGATTATTTTCTCTCAGTCCTAGAAGTTTGAGTTTGGAGCATCTGAGAAGCAGATGGACGGTGTTAGGAAAGAATGTGCTTTGGGAGGAGGGGAGGGTTGGTGAAGACAAACTAGAAAGGATCTGAGAAGGACGGGGCCTGTGAGACGAGGCACAGGGAGAAGTATCGGGGAGGTGGAGCCTCTGACCACAGGCAGCTCTGAAAGTGTCCCTGCAGGCTGAGGAAGCCTGGAGCCAGGGTGCCCAGTAGAGGGGCCCTGCTTCCTGCAGGAAGACCTGGCACTGGCCACCCTGGGCTCATCTGTGCCTGCACCCAGCCCAGGCAGGGGCTTGCAGTCACCAGTGCACCCCCTGCAGGAGCTCCTAGAGGTGTCTGAGGGGCACTTTCTGGGCTGATACTCCTGGCCTTGGTTCCCACCTTGACACTGAGGACAGAGCTGGGCCTTTGGCCCTCGACCTGCTGCCTACGTGGAGCCCAGGTGAAGTCAAAGCTGAGGGGTCTCAGGTATCTGGATCCCTTGTTCTCTGCATGTTCTGCAGCCACTAAGTTATCCCCTCTGTCCTGAGCTCCATTCTGTACTAGAGTCGTGTGCAGCATGGCCGGTGGGGAGCCCTGCGGCTACGAACCCTGAATTCCACTGTGCTCCGCTCACTGCCAAGTACTGAGATTAAATCAGCTGAAATATGAAGATCCAAATACAAATATATTTATATGAGAACAGTTGGAATGTGTTTACTAATTCACATAGGTGGAACACTTTGAAGGTCAGTGTATTCTTAATTGTGAATCAGTGAACGTGTACGAGTATTATAGCATGCACATTTAGGCACCAACATGTAAAATTGGTGTTCATCTCTATATTTACACATCATACAGATCGACACTGTGTAATTAAGAAATTACAGTAAGTGCACACAGTGTCTTGCAGTCTAGGACTCAGACCATCTGTGTGTCAAAACAATCTGTCACCTGCAATTCACAGGAACCAGCTGGGTTCCCATATCTGTGGACCTAGAGGCGCTGTGTGTCCTGTGACCAGCAGGGGGTGCTGTGGGACTGTCCTGTGATTTCTACACAGCTGCTAAGTTGGGGAGATTCACACCAAGGAGTCCTTGGGGTTGGGCCCTGTGCTCACTGATGGGCACTCAGTGACTGTCTTCTCTTGCCCACCTCAGTCCACTGGGCAGGGACCTTTGTCTTGTTTCAGTAGGTGCTTCCTCCCAGGCCTCCCCCAGGGGAAAGCAAACCTTAGTCCTCCTGGATCTGCAGTGTGAGCTGAGCTCCTGCACCAGGGCTCAGGGAGGGGCTGGTGGTCATGATGGACACACATTTGCATGGACAGCCCCTCCTCTGCAGAAGGTGGGGAAGAAAAGGAGGCCTGGTGCAGCCCAGCCCCACTGTGGGGCTCAGGGGCTGTGTCCACCATGGCCTGGACTCCTCTCCTCCTCCTGCTCCTCTCTCATTGCACAGGTAAGAAGACTCTTCAGCAGGTCTGGATTCCTACTTCACATCAACTACTGAGTGTCAGAATCCATGAGAAATGCTGCTCTTGCCCAACCCCAGCTCCTATGCCTGTCTGTTTGCAGGTTCCCTCTCCCAGCCTGTGCTGACTCAGCCGCCCTCCCTCTCTGCATCTCCTGGAGCAGCTGCCAGACTCACCTGCACCCTGAGCAGTGGCTTCAGTGTTGGTGGCTACCACATATACTGGTACCAGCAGAAGCCAGGAAGCCCTCCCCAGTATCTCCTGAGATACTACTCAGACTCAGATAAGTACCAGGGCTCCGGGGTCCCCAGCCGCTTCTCTGGATCCAAAGATGCCTCAGCCAATGCGGGTGTTCTGAGCATCTCAGGGCTGGAGACTGAGGACGAGGCCGACTATTACTGCAGTATATGGCATGACGGTTCTAAGACTTGCACAGTGCTCCAGCCCCATGGGGAAGTGAGACTTAAACCTCCCCTGCTCCTCCCTGCAGGGAGCAGGCACTGCTACACTCCTGGGGACTAGGTCTAGCTTAGGCTTTGGGTCTTTCCTCATTTCTTCAGTCAGCATCTCATTTTTGTAGGACAAACTAATGGTGGGGAAAAGTCTTTCTCTTTCCCATATGATGTGAATTCAATCCCATGCTAATACCTTCTTATGCTGATCATTTTGCAGGGACCAATGTCAGTTCCCAGGGCTCAGTTTTTCTCTAGGGAGAAGATGGAGAAGGAAAAAGATGGCGATTCCATCTAGCCCCACCAAGGTCTAGGCCTGCCTCAGAAACATGTGTGGTCTGAAAGCTCCTGTTTAGTCCCCGGGTCCACCACACCCCAAGCCCAGCCCCACTGACTAGTTCAGTTGTGAGGTCACCTTCCCCTGCACCTGTGAGTTCCAGCCTGTCTCTGGGAACTGGCCTTCTCTCCTGATGCTCAGAAGAATCAGACTTATGAGACTCCAGGGATTCTGAGCAAACAGTGTCTCCTCCACAGTGAGAAGAGAGTGTGTCTGTGCCTCCCAGAGAGCAGAGGGACCCAGCATCAGGCTCCCTCCCCACTGACTCAGACTCTGCAGTCACCCCCTCTCTTCTGCACCCCAGGAGGATCTTCTGCTCATCCCAGAACTTCAGTGAAGCTCAGACCCCCAGGGGTTAGGGAAATGCTCAAGTGAATGGGATCCATCCACAAGAGTGCTGAAGGAGGAGCACAGAGATGCAGGGAGCTGTGTCTTCACTCAATAATTTCAGGAGGTCGACCCTGGGGACACCCTGCCAAGGCCTGGTCTCCGCGCCTACCCTCCACTCTGAACAGGGGGATGACTGAACTGGTTTATGGAAGAAATTTTGGGAAAACACCCATGACCAGTATACCCCATAGGCACTGGGTCAGCGCTAACCCATCTTCATAATATACTATTGTTGCACACCATTTCTACAATCTTAAGTCTGGTCAGTGGAATCAGCCATCCTCACTGTCTGGGGCCATTGGTCACAATGTCACTCTGTACTGCACTGGAAGCATCTATGTGGGTCGTTAATATGCTGTAGCCTGGAACACACGTATCCCAGTGAGAAAACAGGAAACTGTGATGGTGGAGTGCATTTAACCCTCAAATGCCTGCGATGAAGCCTGGCATTCAGATCGTGTTAGCATAGCCCCTTGAGCATCCTTGGGATGTTGATTATTAGCTAATTTCATGATTGTTATGCCAGGTGAGCACAGTAATTCATGATGCAAGAAATGGCCATGGTGATGAACTGCTTAGGAGGCCACATCACTGGAATCAGGGCTCAGCCAAGCTCAAGACTCTACAGACTGTTGAGGAGGCTCCTGGGCCGTGAGGAGGTTCCCTCTGCCTGAGAACGTTCAGTAGAAAAGAGAACCGCTCTCTTCTTCATTCTCTCCTCTCTGTGTGCAGGTGATTATCAGTGGAAAGCAGAGAGATTATGGGGGACACTAGGGGTTGATTTGTTCCTTTAATTTTAGGAACCAAGGCAGGCAGTTCCCTGTCCTGTGCTCCCAGGCCTGAGTGAGGTTCCCCTGAGGCAGCAGGGGGCGCTGTGGGCTTGCCCAGCGGGAAACCAGCCACCTGCTCCTGCTGGGCAGCCTGGTGCTCAGTATCTCCAAGGACGCACCAGCTGCTGACTCTCAGTCTGTGGAGGCTCAGCTCAGATTCAACCCGTCCTAAAGGATTGAATTCTCAGAGCTCCTGGTGTGGGGGATATGCAGGAGGAGAGGCAGAATTTTCAGGGGAGGCCCCTCATTCTTTTTCAGTGAGGAAGTAGGTACAAGAGACCTTGGCAGCTGTGGGTCCTCAGGAATCAGAGCTCTGCAGGAACCTCCACCATGGCCTGAACCCCTCTCCTCATTCTCTTCTCTCTCTGGTGAGGTGACTAGCAGTGGAATGCAGAAGGGATTATGGGTGACACCTAGGGTTAACTTTTTCCTTTTATTTTACAAACATGTTCCAGGCAATGATTCTAGATTCACCTTACTTTTTCTCTACTTCCCCTGTTCCAGGGTTCTAGGCATAGCCAGAGTTGAGCCAGAAAATTTCATGATATGAAATAAACATAAGATTTCAGCAGCCAGGTGCAGCAGTTTATGTCAGTAATGCCAGTACTCAGGGGGCTGAGACAGCGATCTCAGGTACAAGACCAGCCTTAGCAACTTAGAGAGTCTCTCATCAGCCTAGAGAGACCCTGTTTCAAAAGAAAAAAATAAGAAATAGCTGAGGCTATAGCTTGAATATAGAATGCCACTAGGTTCAATTCCCAGTTCCAGAAGAAAAATAAAAGAAAGAAAGAAAAGAAAAAAAATAAATCAGTAGTATTGTTATACACTCATTGGAAACTAGCTGAGGTAGAACTCACATAAACAATTATATTTATGATAGCTATTAAAATGAAATACACAGGAATAGATTTAATCAAATAGGTAAAAGATCTCTAAAATAAAAATAATAAAACATTGATAAAAATGAAGAGCACCCAAAAAAGTAGAAAGGCATTCCATGTTCATGGATTGGAAGAGTGAATATTGTTGAAATGTCCATAACACCTAAGGAAATTTACATATTTACCCAATCCCTACCAAAACACCAATGGCATCCTTTTCAGAACTAGAAAAAAAAACAATTCTAAAATGTATTTGAAACCAGGAACTCCCCAAGGGGCCAAAGACATTTTGAACAGAAATGACCAAGCAGGATACATTACACCACCTGACTCAAAACATACTACAATGTTATAGTAATCAAAACAGCATGGGATTGATATAAAACATAGAGCAATGTAACAAAATAGACAGCCTAGAAGTAAACCCACACATCTACAACCAACTGATTTTAACAAGGGTGTTATAAATACCCATTGAGTAAGGAAAGTCTTTTCAATAAATGGTATGGGGAAAACTGGATATCTACATACAGAAGAATGAAGCCAGGCTGATATCTCTCACCTCTTATAAAAGTCAATTGAAAATGCTTAGACTTAAGTGTAAGACCTGAAAGTATGAAGCTACTAACGAAAACATAGTGGGGACACTTTAGGATACTTGACAGGACAAGAATGTTTTGGACAAGAACCCAACAAGCAAAGGAAACAAAAGCCAATAGAGACCAACGGGATTACCTCAAACTAAAAAGCTTAAGCAGACCAAGGACACAAGCAACTGAGTGAAGAGACAGCCCGCAGAGTGGAAGACTCTATTTTCAATGTGTACATCTGACAATGGGTGGTGTTTCTGAAGATGTGAGGAACTCTTAACATTACCTTCCCCCGGTAATAATGACCGGTGATGCACATTATTGCACCTTTTATAGTCCAGCATTCCTTCTAGGAGTGATAAACTGAAGTAATAAATCATACTATATCAGAAAAACAGCATTTAGAAATCAGACCATGGATGCATGAATAGAGATAGTGACCTGGGAGCTGCAGAAACCAGCTGGGCTCTTAGGTCTCTGGACCATGGGGAGATGTGTGTACTGGTCCAGCAGGGGGCGCTGTGGGATGCCTCTGTGGACTCTATACAGCGGCTTAGTAAGGACCATTCACTCAAAGGAGCCCATGTCTTGGGCCTGTCTCTGTGCTCACTGATGGGAACTCAGCAGCCATGCCCCTCTGACCTGAAAGAGTCCCCTGAGAAAGGACCTTGGTCTTTGTCAGCAGGTGCTTCGTCCCAGGGGGCCCAAGATGAAAGCAAACCTTAGTCCTCCTGGATCTGCAGTGTGAGCTGAGCTCCAGCACCAGGGCCTGGGGGGGGGGGCTGGGTGGTCATGATGGACACACATTTGCATGGCAGCCCCTCCTCTGCACAGGGTGGGGAAGAAAAGGAGGCCTGGTGCAGCCCAGCCCCACTGAGGGGCTGAGTTTATGTCCACCATGGCCTGGACTCCTCTCCTCCTCCTGCTCCTCTCTCACTGCACAGGTAAGAAGAGTCTTGAGCAGGTCTGGATTCCTACTCCATATCAACCACTGAGTCTCAGAATCCATGAGAAATGCTGCTCTTCCCCAACCTCAGCTCTTATGCCTGTTTGTGTTTGCAGGTTCCCTCTCCCAGCCTGTGCTGACTCAGCCACCCTCCCTCTCTGCATCTCCTGGAGCAGCTGCCAGACTCACCTGCACCCTCAGGAGTGACATTAGTGTTGGTAGCTATAGAATATACTGGTACCAGCAGAAGCTAGGGAGCCCTCCCTGGTATCTCCTGAACTACTACTCAGATTCGAGTAAGTACCAGGGCTCCGGGGTCCCCAGCCGCTTCTCTGGATCCAAAGATGCTTCGGCCAATGCGGGTGTTCTGAGCATCTCTGGGCTGCAGCCTGAGGACGAGGCCAACTATTACTGTGCGATATGGTACAACGATGCTTCACACAGTGACACAGGCGGATGGGGAAGTGGGACAAAACCTCAGCGTGCTCACGTTGTTGTACTCTGACTCCTTTTCAATTTTAAAGTAACTTGTACCTAAACCAATAGCGCCCAGAAGTCACTTCAGAGTAACAACGTCCACACTCACAAATGGCCAGTTGATGTTTCCAAACTTTTAGGAATACCAAAAATAACAAAATAAAACTCATGATGGCCCCCAAACTTTACTTGGAGACCCAGTTGTTTATAAGAACAGGCTGTGGAGATGACCTTTAATATTTGGGGGTGGTACTGGGGATTGAACCCAGTGGCATTCTACCTCCAAGCCACACCTCCAGACCTATTTTATTCTTTATTTTGAAACAGTAAATTGC
Organism: Glis glis; assembly: GCA_004027185.1. Taxonomy (NCBI): domain Eukaryota; kingdom Metazoa; phylum Chordata; class Mammalia; order Rodentia; family Gliridae; genus Glis; species Glis glis. The sequence goes on along the minus strand of PVJS01004898.1, from coordinate 16,705 downwards.
TGAGAGTGTCCCTAATTTGCTGAGGCCAGCCTCAAAATGTGATGCTCCTGTCTCAGCCTCCCAAGTACTGAGATTACAGATGTGTGCCACCGTGTCTGGCTTGGCCTTTCAATCTTAAAGGAGACCATCAGGCTTTATTTGCTTTACTGTTCAGAGTCCAGGAATCCCTCTGCCATGTAGACATCACTGAAGCATGGATTCCGCACTTAGAGGTATCTGAGGAGAAGCCACCCTCCCCCCCCCCCAGCCATCTGTTCTCAGGGCCGCTCATCTCACTGTGTCCAAGGTACGAGGCACCAAGGTGTGAGCTGACGGGCAACCACAGTCCCAGGAAGAATTCCAGGCACAGAGCTGGGCTGGCCTGGCTCTTGGAGTCACCTGAACCTTCCATTGCAAAGTGACGTACAAGACAGTTAAATCTGGAGGTGTTCAGAGGCCTCAAGCCAGCAAACCTCTCGTTGGGGTTGGAGACAGTGAAGGGTGTTAGGACAACACCATATGCTACTTAATTTCTCCCGGGCAGTTGTGCTTGAAGGTTTTTCCCTCTTGTGTTACAGATGCTGTCCTGTGCTACAGATTACTCCCTCCTGTTTCAGCCTTGAGAAGTCCAGGTCCCTCCAATCTGGACCCAGAAAAGCTAGCTCCCTCCTGTTTCAGGCTTTCTAAACAATTCACAAACTTGCAGATCTCCTGTGTGAATGGCAGACCCCTCCCCTCTAAATAAGACTTTCTCCCTTTAGGTCCTGATGCCATCTTGGTATCAACCTGTCTTCTCAGAGATGTTGGAATAAAACGTTGCTCCCCACCCTCCCACCCCCATTCTTCTCCACCCTGGTTCCTCTCGGACTTCATTCTAACAAGGGGAGGTTCCACCATGGCGAGAAAATGTGTAATCTGCTTCTGAGAAGTTGGGTGAAGTGGGTCCTGTGGATGTAATTTTCCTACAGCTGACACCGCTCAGGACCATGGGAACTTCCTTTGGGAGATTCGCATCAAGTTACTGGAAGAGATACAGTCTTCTCCTGCCCTGTTGCCCCATGGGACCCTTTGAATGATATGTAGTATAGGAGTTGCACTGGGGAATATATGCAGAAGAACTTTACCCCCAAATATGCTCAAAGGACTCCACCACATGAATCTCCTGAGAATTCGGAATCCTGCGGTCACTTTCTCCTGCAGAACAGTCACAGAGATGTTGACTGTTACCATGGCAACCGGTAGTCAGGGTTCCCAGGTGGAGCCTCAGCCTCTGTGATCTCGGACAGTGGGGAATGACCTGCTGAGCATCACAGTGTGGGGAGGAGCCTCCATGCCCAGTTCCTCTCTCCAGAGTTCATGGTCATGGAGGACTTGCTTAAGAGACACTCAGCCACCCACTGAGCTGACTCATCTAGTGCCCAGGTGTGGAACTGAGAGTTGGTTGAGTTTCTGAATGTCCCCTAAGTGTGCAGACTTAGCTGAGAAGTGGAGGAGAAACGGAATTTTCAATTCTATTTATTTTGCTCTTTTTATGAAGTGATATTAGAAAAGTGTGATGTTTCAGCCATACTCTATTTGAAGGAAAGGCAACATACAGGTGTGCTAGGAGTGTGCATATGTATACGTGCATATGCATACACACACACACACACATATTTATCTACGCTATTTTCTGTAATGTTCATTATTTTATACTTAAATTTCTTTTTTCCTATATGCTTCATTGTTTAAATAAATCTTTTAGAAATCTCATAAGAACTGGCTGATACTAATCTTAGTTTCTTGCATAAAATTAAAGAACGATGTCCATTGATTTGGGATTCGCTAAGATGTAACTTAGCCATTTCCCAGGTCATGTTTCCCACAACAGGTAAACCTGGTGTTACTGAATTCTGGTACCTGCCCCATTTTGCCAAATTACACAATTGGGTCAACCTTCAGGAAGAAGGAAAAATAGTTTATTGACTTGCTAGCAAATCAGAGAAACCAGAGAACATAAGCATTCCAGAGTAAGCCCTGGTTGCTCCACAAACAAAGGAATAAAGTCCCTCTTAAGGGCCAGCTCTTCAGGGTCATGCTGGTGGACTTTTCAGAAGAGACCCAATTCCTGTGTATGTTGTCCTTTGTCAGACTCACAGGTGCCAGGTGCCAGGTCTCCAACCATTTGGTCTGTAAACTGACAAAAATCTTGTTATTTGTTCACAAGGGTAGAAGGAGAGGGGCAAGAGGAAGAGAGGGGAGGAAAAATATCAGCTTTGAAACATGCTATCTGTTAGCTGTCAGGATCAGAAGCAGGCACCCATTACTTGGGGAGCGTTGCCTGCAGTGCAGAGAAAATACATTAATTTGAATGCATGTATTCACCACCAAGGGACGCAGGAGCATGGCTGCACACAATACATTCTGGGAGATAACAGAAAGAGGGATGATCTGTGCCCTGTATATACTCATCTGTAAACAGGCCTGTGTCTGTATAAATTAAGCCTTTGGTTTCTCAAGGCCATCTGCTCCCAGGAAATCATCAAGTGGCCTTAGTGTATTATAAAAATGACACACTCACATTCAGTGTCCCACTGGAAATGAGGACTGGGAAATACTGGAAATTACATTTGAAGAGGTTCCACTGTTTTGGTTTTGAAATATATTTGTCTAAGATCAGTGAATTCATATGTTTCACGAAATTTGAAGATCAGTCTACTTTTCCTCCATAATGATGTTAAACATTTTATACTTTTTTGGTGCATCATAATTATGTATCATAGTTTCAAAGTGATACATGCATGTGCACAGCACTTGGTGGGTTTCCATCTGAATCCAAACGCACTTCCAACTCTTCTGTGTGTATATTAGTGAGATTGGTAGTGATAGCTTCGTGTATGGACTTAGCATTGTTTGAACTGTTTCCTTCATCAGTTCTCATTTTTCCTCCTCCCCCCTCCCTGTCCTCATCTCCCCCCCCCCACTATTCTACTGGACTCTTCCCTCATTTACCTAAAGCTCCTTTCATTTATTATTTTCACATTAGCCTCCACATAGGAGAGAAAACATACCGCCCTTCACTTTCGGAGACGGGCTAATCTCACTCAGCATCATATTATTTAATTCCACCTACTTTTCTGTAAGTTACATAATTTTGTTCTTCTTTATGGCTAAATAAAATTCCATTGTGTGTTTTGATCACATTTTCTTTATCCATTACTTAAATGGAAAATTATAACCTAGTCTACACTTGGGCTCTGATATTGTAGATACTGTTCAGTGATGAATCACCTTTATCAGTACCAGGTTTTTGTAGTTTATCCCTGTAGTTTACAACCTTGTCACTAAAACTACTCCAGGCCTAGAAAACTCCATTGCTGGTTACTACCTGATAATGTACTTTTATAAAATTTTATCATACTAAAAATGGAACAAAAGTTTAAAGACTGGGTGATTCCTAAGATAGGACTCTTGCTCTGCCGTGCAGTGGATCAACATCCCAAATGCTCCTTGGATCTAGAGCTGTGGAGGGCACTGGACTAGAGAGTAGGCGTTCAGAGCATTTGTGATGGTTTCAAAACATCATCTTCCTGAGCATACCTCCCCAATTTCCTGCCTCTTGTTTCAAGCTGGAAATCCAGGCAACTGCATTAAATCTGACCCTGCATCAAATCAGAGGACCATAGATTACAACCTGAGGGTGCCCGGCTGACTTGGAATCTTCACACTGTGGACTCTAAAGGGTTGGGGACACTGCACGTGGCTGGGGACCCTCCTGGTGACAGGGGCAAGGGTCACTATGTGAGCACTGAAGGTCTGTGACAACCTGGAAGGCTTTTCAAGGACCCATGAGATAGGAGAGTGTTTGCATGATGATTACCACCTGTGGTTATAAAGGTGAGAAAGCTCCACTCCATGGTGAGAAGTTAAACACATGGGTCAGGGGTGGGGGGTTGGGGCAGCATTCACACTAGTTTAGAACCTGATTCTAGTCTGGGATGACAACACTGAAGCTGTGTGCCTGTCTCTGATCCTGATGATGTCTTTGTCTCTCCTCTGAATTCAGATGACATGTCTCAGGCCGTGGTGGTTCAGGAGGCTTTCTTCTCCAAAACTCCTGGAGGGACAGTCATGTGCACCTGCAGATCCAGTGCTGGGGCTGTCGCTACTGCTGTTCATGACCACTGGGTGAAACAGAGGACCTATCCTTTCCCAAGGCGCTAATGGGAGACACCAGCATCCGGGTCCTGGAAGCCCTGCACAGTTCTGTGGTTCCTGGCATGAGGACAAAGTTAACCATAACAGAGAACCTGCCCAAGAAGGAGCCTGAGTACTGGTGTGCTCAGTGTTATAAGAGCCATCATCACCACAGTGACAGATGCAGGTGGGGACGTTATGCATACACATTGGCTCAAGCTTCTGTCCCTTGCTTTGAACCAAACCTCTTCTTTTGGAGGCCGGTTTAGGGCCAGCGTAGACTCAGAAGATTTCTTCTCTGGCTCCTAAATGCAATGATCCCCAATACTTTTTTGTTTTGGTACTGGGGTGTTGAACCCAGGGACATTCTATCTCCAAGCTACATCCCTAGCACTTTCTTTTTTTAATTTTAAAGCAGGGTCTCACTAATATGCTGAGTGTCTCACTATTGGTGAGGTTAGCCTGGAACCTGTAATTCTCCTGTCTGAGCCTCCCAAGTACTGGGATTACAGGTGTGTGCCACGACGCCCAGTAATCACCAACATTTTTAATAATAGCCACATCGGATAAGACATGTGTCTCCCTTCTTCAAGTCATAAGCATGGCTGTGGCACATTTGGCAACGTTCAAAGAAAAATATTAAGGAAGACTGTAAGAAAGACGCACACTTCAGGAGCATTTCAACAGAAGGAAAGTAGATGACAGATGACTCCTCTTGAACGGTCTTTGACTGGCTGTAAAATCAGAAAGTAAATGCATCCAAAGGAAGGGGTGTCTGATTTCTCCTGAAAAGAAAATGAAAATAAGAAGACCAAGGAACCAAAAGCAGACACCATTTCAGGTCTATTGAAAACCTTCAGGGAATCTCATAAACCACAGTGGCATAGATTTCTAAAACAGCAAATACATAAAATCCCTTGGATAAGCAATTTCAGATATTCTTGAAACAAATGGAGAAGAAGCAAATCTTGGAAAGGAAATAGAAGTCATAAAAGGAAACCAAATAAAAAGAGAGCCGAAATATAGAATGAATAAAGTGAAATGCGAAACCCTAGGGGCCTGGTGTAAAGGAGGGGAACTAGAATCCAGGCATTAGAGAAGATGTTTAGCACCAGTAGAGAAGGAAGGACACATAGTTCTCCCCGCACAGCAGGGGGCGCTGTGGGTCTTCTGAGACGTTGGCCAGGCCTGAAACAGACTCCCTGGGTTCACTGGTCTGACTTAGAGGTTACAGCAGGTGCTTCCTCCCATGGGGCAAACTCAGAGCTCACAAAAGCCCAGCTTCTCATAGTGCAGAGCTGCTCACTGGGCTGAGGACACAGAATCTGATGGTGCTGGTGGTGTTGCTAAAAGGCTCATACTTGTATAAATACTAAAAAACTAGATACACTCTACCCAGAGTGGAGGAGAACACAATAGAGTCATCCTAGCATTCAGCAGTAGCTGTGGGACCCAGAGATTTTAGGAAAGTCCACACCATTGCCTGGACACCTTCCCTCCTCCTCCTCTCTGCCCAGGTTCATGGCGATTTCAGAGACCTGCATGTGCACCGATCCTCTGTCCTTCCTATTCTAACGTGTTTGCTTTCATTTCAGGGTCCAGTTCTCAGCTGTGGTCACTGACCTTGTATTCAGGAGGGGCAGTCACCATCACCTGCGTCTCCTGCAGGCTAGTTGTCACCAATGGTCACTTTCCACGCTGGTTACATCAGAGGCCTGGCCAAGCCTCCAGAACACTAATTTATGATGCAAGCCCCAGGCACTCCCGGACACCTGTCCCTAAGCCTCCCTCCTTAGGGACAAAGCTTCACTGACACTCGTGGGGCATAGCCTGAGGACCAGGCTGAGGACCAGCACAGCAAAACCCAGAATGGGAACCAAGACCTGAGCACTCACATGACTGAGCCTGCGTGCAAACAGGATCACACGGTACGAGGATGAGAAGACCAGACGCTGAGCTCTCTGGCAGCCTCCTGTTGACTGAACATGGAGAGAAAGGTGGACGGAAGGGACTAGTTGGTTCTAGATCCTGTTACAGTGCTACAGTGATCAGCATTTGTGAATTTTGGTTGAAGCTGTGGTTCCCTACACAGCGGCTCTGTTGGGCCCATTCACTCAAAGGAACGCTGACGTCAGGGCAGGGCCTGTGTTCACTAATGGGGACTCAACTGCCTTGTCCTCTCTGACCTGGTAGAGTCCCCTGAGAAAGGGCCTTGGTCTTGTCTCCGCGGGTGCTTCCTCCAGGGTTCCCCAAGGTGTAAAGCAATTCTTCATCCTGCTCAGTCTGCAGTGTGAGCTGAGCTCCAGCACCAGGGCTCAGGGAGAAGCTGGGTGGTCACAATGGACACACATTTGCATGGACAGCCCCTCGTCTGCATAGGCCAGGGAAGAAAAGGAGGTCTGGGCATCCCAGCCCAACTGTGCAGCTCAGGAGGCTGTGTCCACCATGGCCTGGACTCCTCTCCTCCTCCTGCTCCTCTCTCACTGTTCAGGTAGGAACAGGTTTCAGAGACCTGAGGCAGCCTGCAGCCTGATTCTGTCTTTTCTAAAACATGCACCTGAGAAACTTTCCCTGGTCCCTGCTCACTCACCCATGAGTGTCTGTGTTTGCAGGTTCCCTCTCCCTGCCTGTGCTGACTCAGCCGCCCTCCATCTCTGCATCTCCAGGAACAACAGCCAGACTCCCCTGCACCTTGAGTAGTGACATCAGTGTTACTGGCTACAGCATTACCTGGATCCAGCAGAAGCCAGGGAGCCCTCCCCAGTATCTCCTGAGATTCTTCTCAGACTCAGACAAGAACCAGGGCCCCGGGGTCCCCAGTCGCTTCTCTGGATCCAAAGATGCCTCTGCCAATGCGGGGTTCTTGCTCATCTCTGGGCTGCAGCCAGAGGACAAGGCTGATTATTACTGTGTGATCTTATATAACAGTGCAACTGTTCACAGTGACACAGGACAATGGGGAACTGGGACAAAAATCCTCAGAGGTGCTTACCCCTGTCTCCGTTTTGTTAATTAATTAACTTAATTAATTAATTTGGTACCAAGGATGGGACGCATGGAAATATTACCCCTGAGCTATATCACCAGACCTTTAAATTAATTAATTTATTTTTTAACTTTTGAAACAGGGTCTCCAAATTTTCTGAGAGTCTCACTACGATCCTCCTGTCTCAGTTTCCCAAGTACCGGGATTATAGGTGTGTGTCACCACACCAGAATCTGTTTCCTTTTTTAAAATGTAGTATAGTTATAACAATAATAGAAACTCTACCCAGAATTTTTTTCCCTAGGTTTTACTGAAAAATACTAACAAAGAACAAAATCAAATAACTGATGCAAAATCCCTCAAAACTGCACAATCCTCGGATCTGGGAGGAACTGGCCCTGCTCATTCCACATGGTCCTCAAGTTCAGTCGCCCACAGGGAAGGCCTACAGCTCGTGCAGTCTGCCGTGAGTGGTGGTGTGTTGTCCTCCCCCCGAATCTCCGTCTTGACCCAAGACTCCACCTGGGACCCCAGGACACTCACCATCCTCCCCCCAGTCATAGCAAGGACATTGCCTAAGCTGGCCTTGATCATGGCATTCGGGAAATGTGACACTGAGAATTAAAGGCATTGTCATGAGAAAGGACATGGAAGCCAACACAAGAAACTGAGGCTGCAGGGGATCAACCAACAGAGCCTTTTCACCCAAGAGTTTATAGTCATATGCAATCTAGAGACAAGGGAAAGCCATTTCTCAATCCCAGTGCCCACTGAAGATAGGAGTTTTATGTGTCTACTTAGACTTGTAGGGTACTAATATTTACACACTCAAAAATTCCAAATCGTGCACTCCAGCCTATTATCAAAACACAATGAAGCATGCTATGCTATACAGTGAAATATTAGATTTAAACACACAATGTAAAGGGCAGAAGTGCAGTTTCCCTCCAATGAAAGGCAGTTGTAAGGAAGACTTAATCGATGAGGACACTTTGGTAACTCAGTGGCCACAGTGCTGGTCTTTGGTTCAATGAAGTGAGTACAGTCTTGTTCAAAAGATCATTGATTCAGTCCTCACCGTGAGTCTACGTACATACTCTTCTCTTCCCTTCTCTTTTCCTTCCTTCTGCTTTCCTTTCTTTTCTGTTCCTATTCTTTTTTTTCTTTTGGTACTAGTGACTAAATCCAGGGATGTTCTACCTCTAAGCTACACCCCTAGTCCTATTTTATTTTATTGTATTTTTTGGTTACTGGGAATACAAACCACTGGCATTCTGTGCTGCACCCTAGTCCCCACTTCTTTTGAAATAGGGTCTTGCTAAGTTGCTGAGGCTGGCCTTGAACTACTGATCCTACCCTGTTAGCCTCCCAAATACTGGGATTATAGGCATGTACCATCATGCCTGGGATGTTCTTCGTCATTTCAAAACTTAGACAAAAATAAATATTTTCTTGAAACAATGTCATTGTTGATATAGTCATCGAGTGAACAAGATATGTGTCAAGTAATAATTTCTCTGCCAATCAGGTCAGAGTTACATAGTAACTGTGAATGAGATCCTCGTTCATCAACTCTCAGAAACAGCATTTTTGTATTTTCTGACATGTAGTGAGAGTAAGGTATTACACTTACCTATGCTTGGGATATGCTAACTTATCCATCCATGGTGTTCTTTATCAGAAAAAACAGCCACGTAGACACACAGTATAGCCACAGAATCACCCATGAAATAGGAGACCCAGAGCTGTTAGTTCTTTCATTGCCCACACCCCACAGTATTTACAGGTCCACACAGGTGTGCTGATTGGTGCATATCGTGAGAAGTCAGCTGCATCCCTAGGAATGTGGTTCAGTCAGGATTCTCATCACCGTGGTCCAAATGCCTGACACACAACCCTTAGAGGAAGAAACGTTTATTCACTTATGTGTCTAGAGACTTCAGTCCACACCTGCCGTCCATTGACACCAGCTGCCAAGCAGGAACCAGGGCTACAGGTCCTTAGGGTGTGATGGTGAGGAGCAGAGAGAGTAAGGGGCGAGGGTGAGGGACATACATAGTCTCCAAGGCCACACTCCCTGGGACCCACCTCTGAGCGTGTTTGCCTCCAGAGCATGAAGTCCAAGGGACATTTTACTTTCAAGTTCTAATAAAATGTGTCATCCATTTGTCACCCAGGTGCACCTCATTCGCCACTGAAACAGAAATCACAATTACACCAAGGGATGTGTGCATGTGTGTTTATATCACTTTGAACCTCACTATGATGTGTAATCACAATGCGCCAATAATAGTGCATATATATGTGAAAAGTCATGGGCAGTTCCTGAGATATTTCAGTGGATGGTTCCCCCATATCCGCTCTTCTTTATGTAATCTCTCTAATCAATCACTTCACAGAAAGCCCCAGGTCCACTGCTCTCTTACAAACTCATTACCACCCTTTTTTTTTCTATTTCCCGAACTGTCCTCATTTCTAATGAACCTAGTGAGTCATACAGTGTGCAAATTTATCCTCTACCAACTCACCAACATGTCCCCTTAGTCCAATCTTTGGAGAAATCAAGTGGGACGAGATCAATCTGGTTTTCTGAGCAGCCCAGGAAGTGGGTTCATAGCTGATCTGTCTCTGTATTCGGCTAATATATTTGCTATTTCATGTATAGTTTGTATATAAAGCATCCCTTCCCCTGAGGACAGCTTATAAGTTGGACAAAATACATTTCCTGTTTTGACCAAGGAGGCCCAAATAGAAAACTAAAGATAGCTGGGTGTGGTGGAGCACTCCTGTAATCCCAATACTTAGGAGGCTGAGACAGGAGGACCACAGGTTGAAGGACAGTCTCAGCAATGTAGCAAGGCCCTCAGCAAGTTAGAGAGACCTGGTTTCAATATAAAAATATATAATAAGTTTGGGAATGCATCTCACAGGTAGAATTCCCCTAGGTTCAATCCCCAGTATCACACAACCAACAAAACAAAAATTTAAAAAATAGAGAAAGAAAAAGAAAACTCAAGACCGAGAAAAGGCAGGAGGCTGCCCCTCAGGAGTGTCTTCACTTAGCTCTCAGGCAGGGAGCAGCTGTGGTCAAGGCCCTGGTGGAGACAGGAGTCATTGTCAGGCCCCCAGCTCATCTGCTCACAGACATGATGGTCCTGGGTCCTGGCAGCAGGGGGCGCTGGGGGCCAGCCTCTGAGGGGTCTAGGTGGCTCTCAGCTAGGACCATTGGCTGGGGCTTCTCTGAGCCCCAGGGAACATCCGGTCAGGCCCAGCCCAGTGATGACAGTCAGACATTGGGCTGTAAACAGAGCCAGAGAGGGGTTTTGTTGGCCAGTGGAAGAAGAGTGAATTTGCATGAAGGGCTCCTCTCTGTCCTCTGGGGTTTTGAGGATGGATAAGAGAGACCTGCAGCGTGTCTGTCTCAGCTGAGCTCCAGGGCGTCTGCACCATGGCCTGGGCCGCTCTCCTCCTTCTCACCCTCCTGCACTGCACAGGTGAGCATGGTCCCAGGGTCCTGACCCCAGCGCACTGATGGTGCCTCTCAATCTAGTGCCAGAAACGTCCTCTTATCTGGTTCCTTTTCCAGGCCATAATGTGTGTCTTTGCTTTCAGGGTCCCTCTCCCAGCCAGTGCTGACCCAGTCGCCCTCTGCATCTGCCTCCCTGGGAGCCTCAATCAAGCTCACCTGCACCCTGAGCAGTCAGCACAGCAGCTACATCATTGAATGGTACCAGCAGCAGCAGCCGGGGCAGAGCCCTCGGTTTGTGATGCAGCTTAAGAGTGACGGAAGCCAGAGCAAGGGTGGCGGGATCCCTGCCCGCTTCTCAGGCTCCAGCTCCGGGGCTGACCGCTACTTGACCATCTCCAACATCCAGAGTGAGGACGAAGCCGACTACATCTGTGGTGCAGATTATAAAATTGGAGGAACAGTCGGGTAAAGCACAGTGACCCAGATGAATGGGGAAGTGGGACAAAAACCGTTTTCTTTACTCCACCATCAGGACTGCCACATGGCTCTCAGAAAGAGCATCTTTTGCTCTGAACACACATTTTTTAAAAAAAATGAAGAGAGAGCAAGATGCAGTGCATTCTCCACAAAAGTTCTGGGATCCAGGTGCTGGGCTGGGCTCCCATGGAGTGCTCAGATCCACAACACTGATGCAAACAGCACACATATCCTGCCACTCTCTGTGTTCTGCTACTTTGTCACTACAGGAGCGTGCCAGGACATTCTCCTTTCCAGTTTTAAACCTCAGGGCACCGTGCATACTTCATTGTGGTACATCTGGGTTCATTTCAATGACTAACCTTAGAAGACAGCTCGGCTTCTGACTGAGGTTGAAATGCTACCAACGTGCTAGAAAGTACACCCTAGATATGTGAATCTAGAGGTCGGTAAAATTTGTAGATGGTGGGAGGGAAAGTTTTAAAGCCTCTGGCTATTTATGAAGATTTTCCCGAATGTTCATTCTGTTGGTTTGGGGCATGAGAGAGAAAGAGAAGGGACTGTGTTCACGATGGAGAGGATGGGAACTGACATGCCTGCATTTAGCCAAAGTGTTTTGGTAGTTTATCCCTGAGTTTAAAAACTTTCTACTAAGACCACTCCAGGCCTGGAAGACTCCATTGATGGTCACTACCTGAGAGTGTGTATCTATAAAATTTTATCATACAAAAAATGGGCCAAAAGTTTCAAGATTGGATGATTTCCTAACATGAGACCCTCACTCCACCATGCGGTAGATCAACATCCCAATGCTCCTTGACCCTAGAGCTGTGGAGGGCACTGAGTTAGAGAGCTAGAGTGTAGTGCAGTGGTGATGGTTTCAAAGCATCGTCTTCCCTGAATGTCTCTTCCAGTTTCCTGCCTCTTCTTTCACTTGGAAATCCAGGCAACTGCATTGAATCCGGGCACTGCATTAAATTGGAGGAGCAGAGATTACAGGCCCGAGGGGTGCCAGGCTGAGTTGGAATCTTTACGCTATGGACACCAGAGGGATGAGGACACTGCACGTGGCTGGAGAATCATCCTGGTGACAGGCTCTCAGGGACACTGCACGTGAGAACTCAAGGTCTGTGACAATCTAGAAGGCTTTTCAAGGACCCATGAGAGAAGAAAGCATCTGCATGATGGTTGTCACCTGTGATTGTAACGAGTGACAGGTGAGGAAATTCACTGGTGAGAAGTTAAACACTCACTTTGGGGGGCGTGTCCACACTAGTTTGGAACCTGCCACTAGTCGGGAATGACAACACTGAAGCCGCATGTCTGTCTCTGATCCTGATGATGTCTTTGACTCTCCTCTGAGTTTAGGAGCCACTTTCAAGGCTGTGGTGACACAGGAAGTTTCCTTGTGCAAAGCTCCTGGAGGGAGAGGCTTGCTCGCCTGCAGATCCAGTGCTGTGGCCGTCCCCACTGCTATCCATGACCACTGAGCACAACAGAACACCCACCATTTCCCAGGGCTCTAATGGGAGACACCAGCAGCCAGGTCCTGGAATCCTGCACAATCCTGTGGTTCCTGGCTGAGGACAAAGCTAACTAGAACAGGGAACCTGCCCCCAAATGATCCTGAGTATCGATGTGATCAGTGACATAAGAGCCATCGTCACCACAGTGACAGACACAGGTGGGGAAATGACGCGTACACACTGGCTCAGCTTCAGTCCTTTGCTTCTGAAACAAACCTCTTCTTTCTTGGAGGCTGGTATCTGGCCAGTGCAGAGCTGGAGGACTTCTTCCCTGGGACACAGATGCATGATCACAAATACTATATATATTTTTTGGTACTGGAGATTAAACCCAGGGGCATTCTATCTCTCATCTACAGCCCCAGCCGTTTTTATTTTTATCTTCAAACAGGGTCTCATTAAGATGCTGAGGGTCTCACCAAATTGCTGAAGTTGGCCTCAAACCTGTAGTTCCCCTGCCTCAGCCTCCCAAGTACTGGGATTACAGGTGTGTGCCACCACACCCGGCAATCACAAATACTTCTAATGGTAACCACATCAGGTAAGACATGCGTCTCTCTTCCTCAAGTCATAAGCACCACGGTTCACATTTGGTCACGTTCACAGAGAAAGATTAAGATAGAATGTAAGAAATATGCACGCTTCAGGAACATTTCTGCAGAAGGAAACAGATGACAGGTGACTCCTGTTCATGAGGATTTGACTGGCTGTAAAATCAAAAAATAAATGCTTCCAAAGGGAGGTGTGTCCTGTGTCTCATGAAAAAGAGAGAATGAAAATTAGTAAGAAAACTTAGGATGCAAAGGCAGGCACTATTTCAGATCTATTGAAAACCTTTAAAGAATCTCATCTCAGCAGCAGAGATTTCTAAAGCAGCAATCATAAGCAATTTCAGATACCTTTCATACGAACGGAAAAGAAGAAAATCTTGGAAAATAAATAGAAGTAATAAAAACAAAATTAAAATTATAGGGCTGAAAGATAGAATGAATAAAAGGAAGGATGAAACTCTGGGGTAGGGGGTGTTAAACAGTGGAACTAAATCCAGGCATTAGAGAAGACTTTCAGCACTGGAGAAGGGAGTACACATAGTTCTCACAGGACAGCAGGGGGCGCTGTGGGTCTCCCCAGAGGTTGGCCAGGCCTGAATCAGACTCTCTTGGTTCCCTGGCCTGGGTTAGAGGTTACAGCAGGTGCTTCCTCCCATGGGGCAAACTCAGTGCTCACAATGTCCCAGCTTCCCTGAGGGCAGAGCTGCTGCTGGGCTGAAGACCCAGAATCTCATGGTGCTGGTGAAGTGTTCATATTTTATAATGCACCAAATAAATATATACCAAATATCTAGAGTGCTGAGAACATTAAAAGGTCATCCCAGAGTTCAGCAGCAGCTGTGGGCTCTGGCGATCTCAGGAGCGTCCACACCATTGCCTGGATACGCTGCCTCCTCCCCCCGCCCCTTCCCAGGTTTGCGGAGATTTCAGAGACCTGCATTTGGAGTGATCCCTCTGCCCTCCTTCCTCATTCTAACCTGTGTTTTCTCTCATTTCAGGGTCCAGGTCTCAGGCTGTGGTCACCGAGCCTGTGTGCAGGAGGGACAGTCACCGTCACCTGTGTCTCCTGTTACCTAGCTGTCACCAATGGTCACTTTCTCTTCTGGTTATATCAGAAGCCTGGTCAAGATTCTAGGACACTCAGACCAAATCACAATTATACCACGTGATGTGTTCATATATGTTTTTATCGCTTTGAACTTCACTATGATGTATAACAATGCAGCTATAATAATGTATATATTACAATGTATATGAAAATGTATATATATATGTGCAATAAAAATGTGTATATATATATTCATATATTTATGAAAATCATCACAGTTTCTGAGATCTTTCCTTGGAAGTTGGCCTGACATCCCATCTTCTTTCTTGAGTTTCTCTAATCATTCACTTCACAATAGCCCCTAGCTTACTAGTTTCTTTCACAAACCCACTAGCACCCTTTCTTTCTAATTCCTGCATTGTCCTCATTTCTAATGAATCCAGTGAGTCATATAGGACACTAGTTTATCCTCCACAAACTCACCAACATGTCCCCTTAGCACAATCTTTGGAGAAATCAAGTGGGATGAGATCCATCTGGTTTTCTGAACAACCCATCTGGTTTTCATGGCTGATCTGTCTCTGTATCCGGCTAATGTACATGTTATTTCATGTATAGTTTGTATATAAGACACCCCTTCCCCTGAGGACTCCTTAGAAATCGGGACAAAATGCATGTTCTGTTTCGACCAAGGAGGCTCAAATAGAACACTAAAGACAGCCAGGTATGATGGCCCACTCCTGCAATCCCCGTATGTGGGAGGCTGACACAGGTAGATCACAGGCTGAAAGACAGTCTCAGCAACTTAGCAAGGTCCTCTGCAAGTTAGAGAGACCCTGTTTCAATATAAAAATATAATAAAATAAGTTTGGGAATGGATCTCACAGGTAGAATTCCCCTAGGTTCAATCCCCAGTATCACACACCCAACAAAACAAAAATTTAAAAAAATAGAGAAAGAAAAAGAAAACTCAAGACGGAGAAAAGGCAGGAGGCTGCCCCTCAGGAGTGTCTTCACTTAGCTCTCCATCAGGGAGCAGCTGTGGTCAAGGCCCTGGTGGAGGCAGGAGTCACTGTGAGGCCCCCAGCTCATCTGCTCACAGACATGATGGTCCTGGGTCCTGGCAGCAGGTGGCACTGAGGGCCAGCCTCTGAGGGATCTAGGTGGCTCTCAGCTGGAAAACCAGACACCTGCTTTCTAGAGACTGCTCAGCGATCACAGGGACCAACGGCTGGGGCTTCTATGGGCCCCAGGAAACGTCAGGTCAGGCCAGCCCAGTGATGACACTTAGACACTGGACTGTAAACAGAGCCAGAGAGTGGTTTTGTTGGCCAGTGGAAGAAGAGCGAATTTGCATGAAGGGCTCCTCTCTGTCCTCTGGGGTTTGAGGATGGATAAGAGAGACCTGCAGCGTGTCTGTCTCAGCTGAGCTCCAAGGCGTCTGCACCATGGCCTGGGCCGCTCTCCTCCTCCTCTCCCTCCTCCTGCACTGCACAGGTGAGCATGCTCCCAGCGTCCTGACCCCAGCGCACTGATGGTGCTTCTCAATCTAGTGCCAGAAATGTCCTCTTATCTGGTTCCTTTTCCAGGCCATAATGTGTGTCTATGTTTCAGGGTCCCTCTCCCAGCCGGTGCTGACCCAGTCGCCCTCTGCATCTGCCTCCCTGGGAGCCTCAATCAAGCTCACCTGCACCCTGAGCAGTCAGCACAGCAGCTATTACATTGAATGGTTTCAGCAGCAGCCGGGAAGGAGCCCTCGGTTTGTGATGCAGCTTAAGAGTGATGGAAGCCAGAGCAAGGGGGCCGGGATCCCTGCCCGCTTCTCAGGCTCCAGCTCCGGGGCTGACCGCTACTTGACCATCTCCAACATCCAGAGTGAGGACGAAGCCGACTACATCTGTGGCGTATCTCATAGCATAGGTGTGCCATTCGGGTAAAGCACAGTGACCCAGATGAATGGGGAAGTGGGACAAAAACTATTTTCTTTACTCCACTATCAGGACTGCCACATGGCTCTCAGAAAGAGCATCTTTTGCTCTGAACACATACATTTTTTTTTTAATTCTACAGACATGCTAAAAAACACATCCCTAGATATTTGGAGCTACAGGTCATGGATATTTGTAGACGGTGGGAGGAAAAGTTTTGAAACTTTTGGCTGTTTTTGAAGATTTTCTCAGATGTTCAGTTTGTTGGTGTGGGGGGTGAGAGAGAAAGAGAAGGGACTGTCCTCACTACAGAGAGAATGATAATGATGAATATGCCAGCATCTAGCCAATGGGGAGACGGAAGGTACCTGAACCCTGAGTGTCAGGAGTTTATTTATAATGGGGAGACGGAAGGAAACCTGAATCCTGAGTGTCAGGAGTTTATTTATAATGGGGAGACGGAAGGTCACCTGAACCCTGAGTGTCAGGAGTTTATTTATAATGGGGAGACGGAAGGAAACCTGAATCCTGAGTGTCAGGAGTTTATTTATAATGGGGAGACGGA
>PVJS01004897.1:0-66763 GCA_004027185.1 Glis glis | reverse complement strand
AGCAGAACTGGGTTCCTGGGGCTCACGGATGGCAGAATGAGGTTCCTGGGGCTCACAGATGGCAGAATGAGGTTCCTGGGGCTCACAGACGGCAGAACGAGGTTCCTGGGGCTCACGGACAGCAGGACGATGCTCCTGGGGCTCACAGACAGCAGAACGAGGTTCCTGGGGCTCATGGATGGCAGGACAAGGTTCCTGAGGCTCATGGACAGCAGGGCAAGGTTCCTGGGGCTCACGGACAGCAGGATGAGGTTCTGGGGCTCACGGACGGCAGAACAAGGTTCTTAGGGCTCATGGATGGCAGAACAAGGTTCTTCGGGCTCACAGATGGTAGAACAAGGATGCTGGGACTCAGACACATGTCAAAGCTGCAAGGTGGCAGTAGGGCCTGGGCTGTGAACCCACAACACAGCCTTTAACCCTTCACCACGTGAGTCTCCAGCCCTGCTGGAGCCGTGCCCCTCACACCCACTAGCTCATCTCTGCAGTTCTGCCTCCTGGAGGGTCAGGAGGCTGCTCAGCCTCTCCTGTCCCCTGGACGCTGGCCAGCCTGGGCAGATGGCACGGAGCGGGTCTTTCCCGTGGACTTGAGGCCCTAGGGCCCCGTCCTTTCCCCACTGGTACCCATCTTCTCTGCTGCTCTGAGGTGCACGTTAACCCCTGATGGGTCGGCTGCTGGCCCGGATCCCAGATCCTCGTGACGGGCTCAGCTCTGGGCTTCCTGTGTCTGTCCCCTCCGGTCCTCAGGATGTCAGGACAGCCAGGGCAGCAGAGCTCTTCCTTCTGCTCCTCTTCCTCCTCCTCCCCACGTTCCATGTTCCTTGTCTCTCCAGCCAGCATCTGGTCCTCGGCATGTCCCTCTGGGGGACTTAGGGCACTCACTTTGAGCTTTTCAATCTCCTTACAAGTGAGTTAAGTACTTTTACAGTGGGCGACGGGTCTGGTGCAGTCGCAGGAGTCCTAGGACTTGGGTACCCTGCCCTGTGATCCCCACCCTGTGAGTAAGTCTGCTGATATCTATGAAGAACCAGCTCCCTGGAGACCGGCCCTGGACTCAGGATTCCTTCCCTGTCCCCCCACCCAGTCTTCATGGTGAAAACTGTAGACAGGACTGCAAGGTGTTTGCAGAAGTGGTTGTCTAGGATTTGCAGGCGGTGACCCCAGAAACAAGGACTCAAAATGTGGAGGAGACCTGGGGACTCCCAGCCAGTCCCATGACTCCCAGACCCCTGGCATTCCCCCTGGAAACCCTGCACCTGGTCTGAGCAGGGCTGGTGGCCCAGGAGGCTCCCTGTTAGCCAGAGGCCTGTGGTCAAGGTGGCTCGCGAACCCACCAGGTTGGTCCTCCACCCCTGCAGATGGGAAGTCTGGGACTCAGAGGGGCAGGGACTCTTGGAGGCTGCACCGTCCAGGGGGACCCAGCATCATGTCTTCCCTGTCGGCTCAGGGTCCTCGGGCCCTGCATAGGGCACAGTCCCCAAGGAAAACACAGACAAAGCCCACAGCTCCGCAGAGAGCACCAGGCCAGTTGTCGATGGCTCACCTCAGCAACTCCTCAGTCTCTGGCTCCCTCTTACCTTCCCCTCCACACAGGTCACACGTAGTGGCTGTCCTGGCCTCCGGGCACCTGTGCCCACTCCCCACCTGCCTTCCAAGCCCTTCCCCAGCGCTGTGCCCACAGCCAGTGCAGCCCTTCCCGGCCTGGATACCTGGGTGGCTCCCTTTCCACTGTGAGTATAGCAGCTTATTTCGTAGAAGTCACATGCACAGTTCATCCCTGGGCTGGCTGGGGACTCCAAAGATGGGTCCTGGGTCACCCGCTGTCCCCAGCATCACAGTATGTAGCTCCTGGGCCTCGTACTGAGAGCTGCAAGGCAGATAATGTTTAAGTGAACAACAGAGCAGGTGGGACACCAGATCCAACAGCCGTACAGACCCAGAGAGGTGCCCGGACACTCCTGGGAGGACACTGGGATCCACGTGGGATCTGCTATGTCCCGACCCTGCCTGTGACCTTCCCTGGCAGCATCCCTCACTCTCCAGGTCTGGGAGCAACAGGAGGACCCCAGATGAGGTCTCTGCCAAGAGAGAGGGTCCCTCCTTGTGTCCTGCATGAGGATCCCTCAACCCTCGCTGACCCTGGCAGAGCCCCAGTGACTTCTGGGGAATCACTCGGTCCCGGAACTTCTCGACTCGCTCGCATAAAGCCACTTGCAGCCTGCACCGGAGTCAGGAAATAGCTGAAGAAATCTTAATTTGTGTTAGTCTGCAAAGGCTGTTGGGTTGTGAAACTGAAGAAAAAGCATCGGATCTGGGCATGGTGGCACACGCTTGTAATCCCAGTACTCAGGAGGCCGAGACAGGAGGATCCAGGTTCGCGGCCAGCCTCAGCTACTTAGTGAGGCCCTCTGCAACTTAGTGAGACCCTGTTTCAAAATAAAGAGTAAAAAAATAGGGCTGGGGGTGGAGCTCGGATGTAGAATGCCCCTGGGTTCAATCCCCAGTACTTCAAAAAAAAGAAAGAAAGAAAAAGAAAAAGCATCGGACCAAGTACCAGAAGGAAGCGGGTTCTGATCCAGAGCGTTCCAGGTGATGGTGGGCCAGCCGCAGCCTCTCTCTGAGCCTCGGCAGCACGTGGGGTAATCATCTCTCCCCGCCCCGCCCCCGCCTCGCCGCATTTAGGACTTCCTTTGGTTAGAGCTGAGCGCCAGTGCAAACAGAGAGCACTGAGAGCTCTTTCTTACAGCTCTTTGTGGGTTTCCAGGTATTCGAGCCTCATCAAAGGGGCCGAGGGCTTGGAAGCATTTGCGTGGTAGAGTTAAATGGAACGAAGAAAAGGATTCTAATTCTGATCCTAATAAGCATAAGTGGAGAGATTTCATGGAGGCCGCGGAGAGGAGAATGACACACGTGTGCTGCTGATTTAGCCGAGCCAGAAGGGACAGAGTGACAAGCTGACAAGGCAGAGGCAACTGTCAGAAAAGACAGACGTGGAGGAGACAGGAACCATCCACCGGCTCTGCGGGCGGGTCTCAGTATGAGCTCGCTGGGTCTAGGCACAGGACGTGACATCAACATACTCCGGTCCCCAGGGCCATGACTGAGGAGCCCCCAAGATGAGGGGAAGGATAACAAATAGCCCCAAAACATTTTTCTCACCACAAGCCAGATCCCTGGGATGTCCATTGGGACCTCCCAAGGGAGGGCTGGAAAGTGACACTAGGCAAGTCACGTGACCTGGAGGGTTAGGGCTCATCTGTAGCAGAGGTGAGGCCGGGGAACGAGCTCATTGCTGGCCCCAGAATCCAGACCCTGCTCTTCAAAACAAAGCCCCCAGCTTCGTTTAGTCCATGTTTCTTCACAACCCTGCACAGAGCTCGTAGGAGCCTGTGGGAAAGGAGCTGCTTCCAGCCGGGGCAGCCCCCAGAGAGCATGGGATGGTCCCTCTGACAGAGCAGAAGGAAGCGCGCCTCTCACCGGAGACCCACGGACCGCAGTCATCAGGTAGAGGCTAAGAGAGCACAGCTACGCCCCTCTGCTGGTCTCTGTTCACGGTCGTCCCCAGCCAAGGCCACTGTCGTGTGCCACGATGGGCAAGCTCACTTGCATGGGAGGTTGGGTCCAAGTGTATCATGCAGTTAGTGGGAGGGAACTGTGTTCCGTGGAAATGTGGCTTCCGGCAATTTCCGGAGCATCGTCCTATTAATAGGGTAACTTGATCCAGCACGGTGGGCTAGGGGCGTGTGACGCCTGTGTCTTAGCTCTGGATTTCCTCCCCTACATTTGGAGGAGAAGTTGCATTTCCGTGGGGAGTCATGGCCTAGTGTTGGGGTCGGTCTTTGTCTGGGTCCTTTCCAGAGACCCGCCCTTGGAATGACGTGGTCATTCAGCCACCAATTCCCACTCTCCATGAAGATCCATCCGCATTCGGGATAATCGCCCGGCAGCTACATGTCCGCTGTGGCTTGAATCTTTGTAGAAGAACGCAGACATGGTGGCTGTTCGGTCCTGTCTTCACCGACAGAGCCATTCCATCTAGGCCCACATTCCTTCTTCCTGCCGCTGGGACAGGATGTTCCCAGCCCCCGGGCCTTGCTCCCCGGTGCCGGCTGAGTCCTCAGGACAACTGGCTCTCCCTCCACTTGTCTGGCTTCCCAGAGACCCTCAGCTCAGGGTCCTGTCTGCTCCATTCGCCGGCATGCCCAATCAAGATGGTGCCAGGTACGCGGTGGGCTCTTGGTAAATATTTGTCGAGTAAATTGCTAACTCTTCACACCTGTTCTGTTACTGCTGCAGGAGAGAAAGACCCATCTTTCTTTGTAGTGAATATTCGTGGAATGCACCAGTCTCGCCATTTCTGATCTAGACTCCCCTCTGGTTGGCTTCAACCTGCTTCCTGTCGCTTGGGCCAGAGCATCAGGATTCCCTCTGATGAGACAGCTTTGGCATCAGCTGGTCCCTGAAGTCACGGTCACCAAAGGTGTTCTGTTTCTCTTTTTTCTTTTCTCTTCTTTCTTTTCCTTTTCTTTTTCTTTTCTTTTTGTGGTACTGGGGATTGAACCCAGGGACATTCCACCTCTGAGCTACACACTCCCCCCAGCCCTACTTGATTTATTTTGAAACAGGATCTTGCTAGGTTGCTAGGAGTCTCACTAAGTTGCTGAGGCTGGTCTTGAACCGGCGATCCTCCTGCTCCAACCCCCCAAGTACTGGGATTACAGCTGTGCGCCACCATGCCTAGTTGGTGTTCCTTTTCTTTTCCTCCCCCTCTCTCACAGATCCTGTGAAGGCCCTGGTGGGGGACGGGGGTGTCTCAGAAATGCCCAGCTAGAGCTGGAGGAGCACAGAAGGCAAAGGGCAAGAGCTGGAGCTGCCGGGGAGGCAGGGAGCTGATCTTTCCCTTACATCATAGCGGCTTCATTCAGCTCTAGCCAGCAGCTGGTTCTAGGCCACGTGGTCATTCTGTAGCCAGCAGGGCAGGAGGAGATGCCACAGAACAGGGCAGAGGAGGGCAGGCACCAGGTGCTGGCAGACACAGCGGTAGTCACTATAGAAGTTCAGCCCGGGAAGTTCCGTGAGCTATCGAGACTCGCACTGGCTGTCACGCGAGTTCAGGGCTCAAACCCAGGTCTCCTGGCTCTGACCTTGGGGTCCCGGCTCTGACCTTGGCTGTCGTCTCTCAGGCTCCTCTGCTTTCTCGTGGAGCTATCGAGCTCATGGAAGACAAGTTAGGTGCCCAGGTGCTCTAAAAAGGGAACAGAAATGAAGACCACGTGCTGCCCCTTTCATGGAGAATGAGCAGTATTCTTTGTCGTACCCAGAACAGAGATAAAAATATCGACGAGGAAGAGAAAACACAGGATCAAGCTGCTGGTGGCTGAGAGGAACGTTCACTCGGTCCTTGGGGGCCACGTTTGTGTTCCTCTTGTTAGACTCTTGCCTGATCTGAGTCCTTTGGGAACTCTCCAGGTCCTGGGTGGTGATGACCGTTGTCACCAGCATCTGGTCCCCCAGGCTGGGAGGCAGTGTATGGCCAGGGTGTTGGAGGGCACCCTGCCTGAAATACTTGTTCTGCTGCTCATTTGGCTAGGATTTCTGCACCGTCTCCACGTGCCAAGAGCCGCCGAGGACCGAGCACACAGGTGTCCATTCTGTGGCCTGGTTCCCTTATTTTCTACCTTGAGTTGCACAATCCCGAGAGGCACTGTCGCCTGCTGTAACCTGTTGGTCAAACTCTCCCTGCCTGAGCCTCAGTCTCCCCATCTGTGAATACGTGTGCGCTGTTAACATCGCTCACCCTATTGCTGGAAGCAGAGCTACACGGAGGGTGGGTGACAGAGCCATCTGCCCCAGGTGCAGGCGCCCAGGGCACAAGTCCATCAAGAGTTTCAGACAGCCCCACAGCCAGCCAAGTGTCCAT
Source organism: Glis glis (assembly GCA_004027185.1). Lineage (NCBI taxonomy): Eukaryota > Metazoa > Chordata > Mammalia > Rodentia > Gliridae > Glis > Glis glis. The sequence continues at coordinate 60,843 of PVJS01004897.1, read as the reverse complement.
TCCATAATTCCCACGCCCCCCAATTTTGAACATGGCCAGTGACAAAGGACTCCTCCCCACAATGGTTGTGTAGTTCTAAACAGCTGCCACAGGTACAGTCGAGTTTGAATAACGTGTTCAGATAGAACTAGGAAAAGCCTTTTTAAAGGCTTATCGGGGAACTCCAGTTCTGCATTCCTGTGCCCCATCACAATGCTTGGTCAATGATGGACCGGATGTAGGAGAGTGGTCCCACAAGGTTCTGAAGTAGTGGAAAACTCCAGAGACGTCAACAGCTGGCGTCAGGTGGCGGTGCAGCACAGTCCTCGTGCGCTCCTGGTAATGCTGGTGTGGATGAACCGCCGCACTGCCAGTGGTATAGAAGTACAGCTCACAGTTATGTACATAGAACTTGATGTGACAGTAGGTGCCTGGGTTACTGGTTACCTTAGGTTTTGTTTTATGGTGCTGGGAACTGAACCCAGAACCTTGTGCATGTTAGGCAAGAGCTCTACCACTGAGCCACATTCCCAGCCCAGCTCTCCTGTGCATTCTGTTGCTATCTTAGAGCACACTCCTTCCTCCTATAAAAGTTTACCGTAAAACACTGTTGTATTTTATGGTAAATACAGCGGCCTCCTACACTGCGAGTCTCCCTCGTCTCTTGATGTGATCAAGAGGAGGCCACGTGGAGAGATGGACCTACCCCTTCTAGGTTTGTGTGAGTACACGCTACGATGTTCACATGATGACATTGCCCAATGACACGTCCTGTCCCTAAGCCGTGTGGGACCATGGTTATGCTGGGGTCCCAGGCTCACGCGGACCCAGCTTCGGCCACGTGAGGTCCACGTGGTGTGCAGTCGCCGGAGCTGACCTTTGACATGATTCTGTCTCCACCTCCTCTTGTCACCCTCTTGTCCTGCCGCTGAGCAGTAGACTTGGGACAAACACGAGAGCACGGCAACCCTGCACCCCCACGAGCTCACCCTGCTTCTATGCTGTCTACCCCAGAGCCACTTGGAGTTCTTATTTGTGTTTAAAATGTAAAACAGCAGTTGATGAAAATTGCAAGGTATAATTTTTTTTTATTTTTTAGTAAATGCAAATTTCAGTGCTTCCGTAAAGTGCTTTATTGGATTTGGGTAATACTTTTCACATTTGGGTAATACTTTTTACACTGATTTGTTTTCAAATGAACACATGGATCAAGGAAATAGTGGTTAATGGCATGACTACTACTGAAAATAATCTTGCCATGGCGGGAGGGATGGTTACGTGGGATCCACTTTGGGTGTCAGCCACGTGGGGCGCCTGTGGTCGGAGGCAAGATCATCAGCATACGATGCCTGGTGGTGCGTGGTACAGCGTGGACGTCCAGTACACAGTAGCTGCCATTGGTGTACGTGTGCAGATGGCCCACACTCATGGTGGTTGCACTTCACAACATTTTGACTTTATGATGGTATAAAAGTGATGTGCAGAGCCGGGCGTGGTGGGGCACACTTGTAATCCCAGTACTTGGGAGGCTGAGACTGGAGGATCTGGGTTCACGGCCAGCCTCAGCTACTTAGTGAGGCTCTCCGCAACTCAGTGAGACCCTGTTTCAAAATAAAGAATAAAGCCAGGCGTGGTGGCGCACACTTGTAATCCCAGTACTTGGGAGGCTGAGACAGGAGGATCCGGGTTCGCGGCCAGCCTCAGCTCGCGCGTACGCGTGTGCGCTCTCTCTCTCTCTCTCTCTCTCTCTCTCTCTCTACTTAGTGAGGCCCTCCGCAACTTCGTGAGACCTGGTTTCAAAATAAAGTATAAAAAATAGGGCCGGGGGCGTAGCGTGGAGGTAGAACTCCCCTGCATTCAATCCCCAGTACCACAAAAAAAAAAATAAAAAATAAAAAAAAGAATAAAAACTAGGGCTGGGGGTGTAGCTTGGAGGTAGAATGCCCCGGGTTCTATCCCCAGTACCACAAAACAAAACAAAAAAAAGTGATGTGCATTCAGTGGAAACCGTACTTCAATTTTTGAATTTGGATCTTTGCCCCAGCTGGCAATATGCAATCTGATCTTCTCCCGATGCCGGGCCCTGGCAGAAGCTCAGGAGTCAGCTCACCATCACGGGGCACAAGAAATGACACTCTCCGCTGCGCGGTGCTGCTCAGCGGGGCCGTTTGGCAGGTCCGATATATTCGATGCATTCTCAACTTACGATGTTTTCAAATTGCGCTGGGTTTGTCGGGACGTGACCCCATCGTAAATCAGAGCACCTCTTACGTTCTTTGTTCCACTCAAGGGCACGCTTGGCACTGGAGCCCTGCCCCGGCTGCCCCCAGTTCTGTCACCTTCTAGTCACCCATGTTCTTGGCGTTGGCCACCCAGGAGTGTCGTTGAGGATGCTTCGCATTGCGTGCTGGTGACAGGTGGCTGAGTTGGGGACAGACGCTCTTTGCCTTCTCATCGGCCTCCCTGCTTTGTGTCCTCGTCCGGTTAGATGGTCGTAAGCAGCAGCAAAGTCTCTCGTGACTGTGGAGTTGGAAAAATAGGGAAGCGATGGGCTGTGGACAGGCGGCGGTGCTCGGCCTCCTCCTCCACGGAGCAAGGAGGTCGGATCACACAGGCGCCGTGGGCTCCGCCCTGTGTTGCGATCTTTGCAATGACCCCAAAAAGAGAAATCTCCCAGTGGGACTGAAGTGTCTCTCCTGTGTGGACCCTTGGGGCCTGTGCGCTTCCACCTGCGCTGGAGGCCAGAGGTTCGGCCACTTCCGGCCTTGACTCTGCCATTTCCGTCCTGTTACTGTGCTTATCAAAATGTCCTGGAGTGGTCAAAACAGTTTATCAAATTGTACCATAAAAGAAGCAATTATAATCAGCCAGATACAGCAGCACACACCTGTAATCCCAGTATGTGGGAGGCTGAGACAGGAGGATCACAGGTCTGAGGCCAGCCTCAGCAACTTAGCAAGAGACCCTCTTTAAAAAAAAAATGTAAAGGGATGTGGGTATAGCTCAAAGGTAGAGTGCCCCTGGGTTCAATCCCCAGTACTGCCAATAAATAAATAAATAAATAAATAAGTAAATAAATAATAAATGCCATTATAGTCAATCCTCATCTTATTTCCTCTTATATACAGTTTTCTACCTCTGAAAAATGTAATTTGATAGTTGTCTGATGATTCGTTTCTTTGTGATATGCCTCTTTTTATTGTGTATAATTTTCAATAAGGCATGATTTTATTAAGCTAGCCCATTCACTTTCATAATTGCCAAACATGTAACACGTGTCATTTTGTGTAACTGGGTACTAACAATGCTACTAATTTTTTTAATGAAAGTGTTATGGCCTTTACGCCCTTCTGGCTCAGGTGTAGACATGATTCCCATGAAGGGCAGATAGCTCAGCCTCGTGAACTTCCCTTCCTTCTGCTCGTGTGTGTGTGTGTGTGTGTGTGTGTGTGTGTGTGTGTGCGCATGTCTGGTACTGGGAATTGAACCCAGGGGTATTCTACCTCTGAGCTACACACCCTCAGCCCTTTTCATTCTGAAACAGGGTCTCACTAAGTTGTTGAGGCTGGCCTTGAACCTGCAAACCTTCAGTCTCAGCCTCCCAAGTCCTGAGATAACAGGTGTGCGCCACCACGCCTAGCTTTCATAAGATTTTTAGAAAATGTTAACATGTTCATTTGAAGCAAATCCTAGCTAATTCATTTGAAAAGCAAAACTCATTGTTTAATGTCTCAGAATAGTCCGTGAGTTCTGGGATGCTGCGGTTGCCGTGACAACGGGTCTTTGTTTTGGGGAGCCACAAACATCACCCTGTAAACTGCAAAGGTCCAAACTGTAGGTTTCGGCTCCCGGGGGGGGGGCACCATCCAGCAAGGCGGGGTGGGGTGGGCATCGCCCCCCTCGTCCTCTTCTGTGGGTGCCCCTGATCTCTCCAGCGTCTTTGTGACTGGGTTGGATATGGAGATCATGCAGGTGTAGAGGGGACAGACAGGAGTGTGCTTCTCCTGCCCCGAGCAAGGAACTGGGTTCTTCCAGATGTCTCAGGTTCTCTTGCTCACAGAGAGCAATACCAGGCCCGAGGGTGACCCCAGCCTTCAGTTCAGAGCCAAGGAGCCCCAGGACTCTTAAGATGAGTGGTGAGAGCTGCTACAAGGGGCCTTTTAATTGTCCAACATGGAAGTGAAATGGGGTCATTCGATGTCTGGGGCCGGGAGGAGACACACTGAGCTGTGACATGGCTGAGGGACAAATCTCCCATTCCACATGGCTCCTGCACACCCAGGCTGTGGTCTGTGGAAGGCACCGTGACTGGGCAGGCATCTCCTCGCTCTGTCACCCGCTTTGCTACGGTTTGGGTGTCATTTGTGTATTTCCCGAGGGTTCATGTATGGACTGGGGGCTGGGTCCCCACAACAGCGATGCTGGGGGATGGTGGGGCCTGGGAAGGCCACTGTGGCCCTTCCCCCTCTCTGGCTTCCTGTCTAGCCCTGTGGTCTCTTCCGTTCACACGCACCCACCACTGTGATGTCGTCTGCCTGGAGGCTGTCACCAAAGCTGAGCTGAGCTGGACCTGCCCTTGAACCTCCCAAACCCCATGCCAAAGGAGTCTCTTTTCTTTATAAAGTTACCTGACCTCAGGCATTTCATTATAGTAACAGCAAATGGACAAATACCTCCACCACGTGCATCAGGGAAAGATCCTTGCCTTTTTCCTGCTGCACCTGTCAAGCCTCCCTCAGCCTGTCCTGGCGGCCTTCTCTCTTCACGCGTGTGTCTCTTCTTCCTGTCCCGCGTGTGCCTCGTCTCCTCTGCACGCTTTACGGTAGGGGCTCTGACTTCACTCCACCACACATACACACGCTGAGCATAGCCGACATGATGGCCAACGGACACAGGCTCGCCCACCCTTTATCTGAAACACAACCAAAAAGCGCAGCTTTCTGTACAACTCACCAGCAGACTTGACCAAAACTGATTTGGGGCTATGTATAGCATTTATTTATCCTGATTATTTATTTAATGTGATTATTCATCCGTCCCCTGTGAGAGTCCTCATGCGATTAGCAATAGGACGTTGCCCAGGCCTGCGGGCGGAGTGACATAAAGGGTGGTATCACATATACCCCCACGGGACCAGGCGACCACAGACGCCAAGGCGCCTCCAGGGTTCAGGGCTGCAACCGTGGATCTGTACTTGGCAACTCAATAAAAGTGTTCTTAATCCAGAGATGGCCCTGGGTCTGCCTTCCAAGACCCAAGGCTTCTGTGGAGATAGCAGTACCATGGGGGGTAGGCTACATTTTGCTTTATGGGGGAGGGGGTACTGAGGATTGAACCCAGGGGCATTATGTCTCTGAACTACACCCCCAGCTCTTTTTAATTTTTTATTTTGAAACAGGGTCTCACTAAGTTGCTGAGGGTCTCGCTAAATTGCTGAGGCTGTTTTCAAACCTGCGATCCTCCTGTCGCAGCCTCCCACGTCCTTGGATTATAGGCGTGCGCCACCACTCCTGGCTCACATTTTGCTTTAAGTACTAATAGAACTCAGACATGGACACTGCATTTGCCTCCAAAGACCCTCTGTCTCCGGGTCAGCCGGGGACTTCGCCGCTGTGTGGCAGCTGCTCACCCACAGCCGGCTCACAGGCAGGCTGCCATAGACCCCACAGGGCCCCGGCTGGCTTTCAGAAGGGCCTCTTGGGCTTTCTTCTCTCTCAGGGACATTGCTGTGTTTGTTCATCTCAACCTCAGCGCCTTTCTTTCCCTGCCTAGCTTTCTCAGCACATGTATTGGGGATCCACAGGTCTGGGCACACACGACGCCCCTGCTGGGGCTCGCGGCCTCTGTAGGAGACAGATGTGGCCCGGATAGGTCATGTGGTCCCTCTTATGGCAATGTGGCCCCTAAGGTCCTGCCACTGTCCCCCTCTGGTTCCAAGCCACTGTGATCCTCCATGCTGGGGGCTTGCAAAGCCCTCCCCGACCTCTGTGCAGAGCCTCTGAAACTTGCTGTCATCTCCGGTAGCGCCTGCTCTCCCGGCTGGCCCAGAGCCTGCCGTCTTAGGTGCCATCTGTCATGGGCCAACTGATGCCCCTTCTCACATGCTGCCAGGCGTGGTGGCACACACCTGTAATCCCAGTACTTGGAAGACTGAGACAGGAGGATTGCAGGTTCGAGGACAGCCTTAGCAACTTAGTGAGACCCTATTTCAAAATAAAAAAGGGCTGGCGGTGTAGCTCAGAGGTAGAATGCTCCTGGGTTCAATCCCTAGTACAAAAAAAAATAACCCTGATATGTTGAGGTGCAACCCCAAACCTCAGAGTGTGACCTTTCTTTAGAAATAGGGTCTTCCCAGAAGTCACCAGGCTAAGGCAGGTCAGTAGGTGGTCCTATAAGACCTGTGTCTTTGTAAGCAGGGCATTTTAGACACAGACTGCTGGCAGGGGAAGGTCACTTGAAGGTGAACACAAAGATGGGGTGAAACTTCTGCAAGTCAGGGAGCGCCAGCAAACCCCAGTAGCAGGGGTGAGGTGGGACCCTCCCTCACAAGCTCAGGGGGAGCCGCCTGCCGATGCCAGCGACAGGGACGTGAGCCTCCAGGCTGCAGAGACACACTCTGTCATTTAAGCCACCCGGCTGCAGATAAAACAGGCCTGAAACCCCTCCCCCGGCGGCTCTCTTCCTGGATCCTTGCTGTGAGGTGGGTGTGGGTTGACTCCACAGATTCACAAGTGGTCCTCAGTGTGGTGAGATTTAGGGGTGGTAGCACCTTTCAGGGGCGGGGCCTAGTCCAGAATGCTATCCTTGGAAGGGGTTAGGGCAGTCTCATGGGACCCCGGCTGGTTCTGGAGAGAGCTTCGTAATAAAAGAGCAAGCCCGGCCCCTCTCTGCTCTCTCTGGCCTCCTGTCTCCCCTGCCATCTCTCTTTCCTACTTCCTCCCAACACAGTGCCACCTGCCATGTGACATAGCCAAGGGAGTGCTCACCAGAGCCGGCGCTATGTGGTTTGGACTTTCAGCCTCTAAAAACGTGAGCTAATGACCCTTCTTTCCTTTACCAAGTACCGACCTCAGGTACGTCATGACAGCAACGGAAACAGGCTAATAACAGCCCATCGCAGTTGTAGCCTGAAAGCCAACACCACAGCCTCCCCAGAGCCTCCCCAGAGCCTCCACTCCCATCCACCGGGGACCAGCCTCTCATCCTCTCTCTAACTAGTCCCTGCGCCGTCCCTCCTCCTCCCTGCACACATCTTTGTTCCCTCGACTGCGGTGCAGAGAGCGGCAGGTCTTGTCCTGGTTTTGTCACCCTTAGTCCCATGGAGAGGAGCTTGCTGCTGCCCGTGGGAGCTTCCAGCACACAGATGCTGCGGCGCTCACCCTAAAACCCTTCCAAGGCACCCAGGCACCCTCCCCGTATAGGGACGGCAGCATGGGACCAGGGCCGCCCCAATTCTGCAACCTCTTATCCCCCCCTCCATGGTTCTTCACGGACCCACGTCCAGTCCAGGCACTGCTCCTAGGTCCTGGGTGGATGTGAGCTTGGGGTTCACTGCTGGGGACGCTCCTGGCACTGTCTCCTGGGAGTGTGAGAAGGCGGAGCCGGGGTGTTCCAGGTCGAAGGAAGGCGTACAGACACTGCGCGGGGACCCAGAGGTACCTGAGGACCCGGGCAGTGGTCAGTGCTCCAGGTGACCACCTCGTCCCATCTCCTGCCACACCACAGGTGACTCCCTCTTGAACAGATTCTTGGAGAGGACAGCTCAGATTGGTGACAGTGATGAGCCAGTGTCGCATAGAGGTCCCTGGGCCTGGAGTGGCTGTCCCAAGGAAGGCTGCTGGAGGTTTCCAGCTTTCCTGCCCAGACATAGTGGCAGGAGGCCGGGCACCATCAGGAGCTCCTGCCCAAGCACGGGTAGGAGGGAGCACGGAGAGGCAGGCTGGGCCCGGCCCAGCAGTCTGCACAGAACTTGGCCTGATACCCGGAAGCGCGCTATACAAACCCGGTTTGGAAGCCTGGATAGTCCCAGTGTGGGACAGGCGGAATCGCATTAGTCCCACGGGCTCAGCAATGTGCAGGTCATGGGTGCTCGCCTCGTGTTCTGCACCCGTGGCACAGCCTCCTGTGGCCCCGCAGGGTTCTCGGTGTGGATCTGCTGGGCCCCCAAACAAAGCCCACCAGCAGGGCGGCGTCTACGCCACTGTCCCTCTGGAAGCCCGGGATGGAGGTGTCGCAGGCCGGCTCCTCCTCAGGCCACTCTCCTTGGCTCGCAGACGGTGTCTTCTTCCTGTGTCCTCACATGGCTGTCCTCTGTGTGTCTGTGTCCTGAGCCCCTCTTCTTAATGACTTCAGTCCACCCTGATGACCTCGTTTTAACTATTGCTAGTAAGTCACGTTCTGAGTTACAGGGGCGGGGGCATCATAGGAATCCGGTGGGGACACAGCTCAGCCCCCCGACACTCACAGGCTCCCCAGGATGTGGCCTCCACCAGCATCAGCCCTGGCGCTCTCCGGACATCCCCGTCCCGGGTGAAAACCGGGCCACTCTGCAGGAAACGGCTTCAGATGAGAAGGAGGTACGATGTTGCCAAAGCTTTTTGCCCTGGATGGGCTGGCAGGACTGGCCTCGGCCCCTCGGTGATGTGTTCCCTGTGTGGGCAAGCCTAGGGCTGCCCCTCGTGGTGTGTTAAGCGATTGTTCCAGGTTGGACAGGACCCAGCTCAACACACGAGCTTGACTCTGCTGTTCATGGTCTGTGTGACTGGACGAGTTGCCTAATCTCTCTGTGCTGTGGCTGCCCTCTATATCACGGGTGTTGGGGTATATGGGGGCAAAGAAAACACGGCCCGACAGCAGGGAACAGGCTTTATTTAGGGATAAAACCTGGAAGGAGGCATTTGACGGGGAGAGAGCCCACAAGAGTCAGAAGCTGCCTTCTTATAGGCTCAGGGCTTTTTATGGGGCAAGGAAGGGGGGCGGAGTACAGGAGCAGTTGTGTAAGCTGCTGGTTGGTGTGCTAGTGGCCGGGTCATCTCGGGGCAGGGCAATGGTCAGGGGGCGTTTCTCTTTCTTTGTTCCTTTGTTCTCGGTCCTTCTTCAGCAAGACCTCATGGCCAGACCTCACAGTCAGACCTCACAGTGCCCACAACAGGGGTTAGCCTCACACACTTCTAAGGAGTCAGTGGGCCAGGCTGGTAGCAGTGGTGGTGGAGGAACTCAACACTGTTATCGTGTGTTATCTCCATCTCGCAGATGGAAAAACTGAGGCCTGGGGATCCCTGTACCTTGGCCTGGCTTATGGAAGGCTCAGGGCTGATCCCAGGTTTGTCCCAGAGCAGATCACTCAGAGCCAGGTGCGGGGCCAGGTGCCTGAGTCTCCCTCTCCCTTGAGCACGCTCCTCACCTACAGGCTCCCGGCCAACGTGAAAAGCAGGGTTGTCACTGAGAGAAGCGAAGTCTTCGCTGCGCCTCCTGCTTGTGTTTTCAGTCCCGCCGTCGCCTGCCAGGGAGCTCAGGCGCTTGGTGTGGGGCCGAGGCTTGGCGAGGAGCGCGTGGTATTTGCGTGATCAGCACCGGTGGGTAGCAGGTCATTGCACCCAGATCTGGCACTGATCGACTTAGAGGAGGCAGCAGCACGTGGTGGAATTCTGTGGCGTCAAACACGCTGGCCACGCATGAAATTCAGAGCAAGGCTAGCGACCCCAGATAGCCGGGCAAGAGCAGCGGGGCTGTCCAGGCCCCGCGTACCTGGCACATTTGTGTTCTACTCTGAAAACTCTTCCTAGGAAATGTTACCGAGTCGCAGGCAATAAAGGTCAGAGCGGTTGAAGATTGTTACAGAATAATGACTTCGCGGGGCTGGGTAAATGTTAAAAGGAACTCGTTTATTGGGTGTGTTCTAGATGTCAGACCTGCTCTGGATTCAGCGTGTAGGGAATACACATCTCTAGGGGCTATTCTCCAGAGGCCCTGTGGCTCGGGATGGGGTGTCCGTGAACACAGATTGGGAACAGCGCTACGTGTCCCAGCCCCACTGCCCACACGCACACTGCACCAGAGCGCTCGGTCATCAGCTGTCAGCACTGGCCAGGCTCTTGTCCTCCGCTGGGACCCTGGCCCTGCGCTCTGGGGCCCTCCTCCTTGATGCCCACCTGTTCTGGACTCTTCACCAACGCCCCACTCCACCCCTTCTCTCTCCCCGGGTGGCTCCCCTCTTGAACTTGGCGCACACATATCTTTGTTCTTGTACTTGGGAGAGTTCCAGTGGGGAACCTCTTCCCTGAAACACCTGAACTGATTCGCGCCTCTGGGCTGTGAGCCCCAGTGTCCCGGCTGCCCCGCCGTTGCTGCTACAGACCCATCCCTCACATGATGTCTGCCCCCCTGAATGTCACTTCTATGTTGTCTCGGTTGCCTGAGCCACTGAAGGAAAGGAAGCCATGGTGTGTTTGTTAGTGCGCCGCCTCTCCTACCTGGAGACATCCCGAGGTTCTGCTCCGCAGGGCCCTGTCCCAGCCAGCGAGGGCCCAGGCCAGCACCCCACTCCGCCCCTTCCCTTTCCCCAGGAAGCACTGGAGAAAATAGTGCAGGGAAGGGCTCTCCACCCCCAGACTGGCTTTCAGAGCATGAGTTCCCAAAATTGTCTCACTAGCAAGACAGGGAGCGTGGTCCTCACCCTGATGGGGAAGGGGACAAGCGGTCAAGGCTGCCCACCGCCCGCCCCTGGCTGTGGCTGGTGGTCTCAGGGAGGGAGGAACCCTGACAGGCATTTCCCAGGACTCACAGGAGTACGCCTTGGGCCAGTTATATTTAGTAGAGCTGATTTGAGCAGAGCAGAAATGCTGGGAGAATCTAGAAGGTTCCAGAAGCAAAGCTCAGAATTCCAACAGACAGTGGGATCGGGCCGTGTACAGGGAGATGGAGCAAGGTCGGAACACAACTCCAGGCCGCGGCCCAGCCAGCCGGCAGCCAGCTGGTTACAGCTTAGCTACGAGTTGGTTTATAGATTAATCGGCTAACTGACTGCAGGCCTCCTGTACCAACCAAGCTCAGCTGCTGTGAAGAAATTCTATATTATGTCTCAGCCTGCTAGGCCCAAGGCAGGTGCCCAGTCAGTGACCACAGCCTCCCGCAAATTCACCTATTGCCAGAAGTGGGGCGTCTGGTGGGGTTGCCAAAAGGTGCAGGGCCTCTCCCTTTCTGGGCCCTCCTGATGGCAAGAACTACCTCCCGGTGGGACCTGCTGGGGCCTTGTTCCCTGCGTGCCCTGGGGCACTGCCCTCTGGCAGAGACTATGCTATTGCGCTGCACCTGGTGTCAGAGGATGAAAAATTTCCAGGTGGACACAGGAAAATTAGCAGAATGGACCTTCAGGGACACCTCAGTCCCCTGCCTGTGTTAGCTGGTGTGTCCCACCCCTTCGGGGAGAACTGATGATCAGCAGCATCACTCCTGCTGAGAAACAACTCAATTTAATCCTGGCCCCTTGTAAACAGCTCTCCTCCGATCCCGAGGGCACTCGCGAGCCTCTGGCGCTGAAATTACTGAGGTTGGCAGCAAATTGCAATCCTGGCTTTCTCGCAAATCAACACAGCAACGCCCCGGAGCTTTCCGTGTAAGTGAACGCTCCGTCCCGCGTGCTTCTCCGTCTTACCTGTCCCTCCTGTCTGGGCAGCGCCCGCTTTCTCTGTGGCGACCACAGAATCCTAATTACCCAGGTGTGGCTCTTTTTACCGTTTCCTCTAGAAATAGACCCAGGTTCTGGACTTCCCTTTTCTCACATTTCTATCCCTCTAAAACCATATCCCATATTTGCCACCGAAGGGAATCAATGGGACTCGTCTCCCCAGAATTTTAACCTGCTCCTGCCCTCTGACGGCGGGGTGGGGTGGCAACTCGGGAGTGCAGCCAGGGCCGAAGTCTTGCCAGGCAGGGGGAGACCCCAGCACACACTCCGTCAAGGTGCCTGAGTTAGAATAGAACCCAGATTCGGATGGAGGGTTTGGAGCAGGGAATGTACGGCCCATGTGCTGGTGGGTTGTGAGAGCCTGGAGGACAGGAAGGAGGCCCCAAGACGAGAAACCACGGGAAGCAAAGAGAGGGAAGAGGAGTCGGGTCCTGCGGGGAAAGGGGAGAGGAGAAGGGGGCTCCTGCAGGAAGCAAGGAGGGGAAAAGAGGCAGAGGCCCTACAGAACCTGGAAACAACTGTGTGCTACTGAGAGAGGGGGCTGTGCAGGGCTGGGACTGCCTCGGAGGGGCCCGCTGGCCGCGAAAGCCAAATGGTTAACGTGGCGCTTGAAGTGCGAGGTACCCGGTTCAGGGCAGGCGCTCTCTCTCTCTCTCTCTCTCTCTCTCTGTTTCTGCTGAGTGCATGAGCAAAGGGGGGATCTGAGGCTCTTTTGGAGAGACAGGAGCTGATTCCGCGCTGGAAGAAAAAGAGCACCTTGAGTTCGGGTGGCTACATCAGGAGGCCCGTGTTGGCCAGCATCTCCTGGGGTCCCTGTGACAGGTTCAAGGTGGTTCTAAGGACAGGTGAGTGTGGCTCACCTGCCGCACCCTCCCCTCCAGACAGTTGCTGGGGAGCACGGCAGCTGGGGCCGCCTCTCATCCGCTGCTGGGCCGTGGGCGCTCTGTTGCAGAGCTGTTTCTCTCCGCTGACTCTGCACTCTCTCGGGGGACCCACCTGGGTCACACCTCCAAAACGAACTCAGCCTCCCAGGCCCACTGTATTCGCTTCTGCGTCCCCTCGGAATAGTGGTTCTGTGTTTACGTGCTCTGGATCCTTGGTCAGGCTAAATTTAGACATTGCCCAGCTCGGTAATATCATTTCTTTTCCCTATAATTGCTTGTCTGATGAGAAGAGGCGAGCACCATGATCCACGGCGAGCCGCGTGTCCCGTGACCATGGGGGCTGCTGTCGGGCTCGTCCATCCTTTCCTGGGCTCTCAAGGACCTCGAACCACTCCTGTGGCACTGCGCTCTCGGGGGCTGGAAGCAGGAAGCTCTTCAGCCTTTCGCGTCACTATAACAAAGGGCCGTATGCTGGGGGCTTACAAGCAACAACAATTTATTCCTCACAGTTCCGAAGGCTGGAAGTCTGAGATCAGGGTACCAGAGAGAGCTCTGGGTCACTTTTCCCTCCCTCCCCCCTCCCTCCCTCATGCATCCCTTTCTTTCTTTTTATTGTATTGAGGATGGGACCCAGGGGCATTCTTCCTCTGAGCTGCACCCCCAGCCCCTTTTTAACTTTTTAAAATTTGAAACATAGCCGGGTGTGGTGGCGCATGCTTGTAATCCCAGTACTTTGGGAGGCGGACACCAGAGGATCCGGGTTTGCGGCCAGCCACAGCTCTCTCTCTCTCTTTCTCTCTCTCTCTCTCTCTCTCTCTCTCTCTCTCTCTATCTTTCTCTCTCTCTCTCCTTAGTGAGGCCCTCCGCAACTTCGTGAGACCCAGTTTCAAAATAAAGTATAAAAAATAGGGCTGGGTATGTAGCCTGGGGGTAGAATGCCCCTGGGTTCAATCCCTGGTACCGCAAAAAAAAAAAAAAAATTGAAACAGGGTCTCACTAAGTTGCTAAGGCTGGGTTTGAACCTATGATCCTCCTGTCTCAGCCTCCCAAGTACTGGGATTACAGGCGTGCACCACCATGCCTGGCTTCTGGGTCCCTTTTCTAAGGGAACTAGTCCCATTCCGGAGGGCTCCATCTCAGGACCTAATCACCTTCCAAAGCCCTCACCTCCTAATCTGGTCACCTTGGGGGTGAGGGTTTCAACACATGGATCTTGGGGACACAAGCATTCAGTTCATTATGAGGACAGAGGCTCCACCCCGGCCCCAGCCCCTGTGCGGGTCAGGGAATCCCCAGGTCACAGCGTGGCCTCAGTTTATCCAGCAGTGAGGGGCCCAGGTTGACATCTGGCCTGAGCCACCATGACTCAGGAGGAAGATGCTGAGCAGCTGGGCTCACTGTGAACCTGACGAGCCCGGCCGGGACACCAGCCAGGGCGGCTCCTAGCTGACCTCCTGGGCTCCCGCTCCCTCCTGCCCCAAAGCTCCCATCCTCCTCCCTTCACACCACCTCTCCCATTCCCAAATGTGCCAGCACAAGAGAGCCCAGTGGCTGGCGTTGCCACAGCAACGGGAGCTGGTCCTGCTTTCTGAATGACGGCCCCTCAGAAACACCCCTCCCTTTGCCTCCTGGGTGACCAGAGCCCAGGGGAGGAAGCAGACTTCGGGGGGTGCAACCAGAACTGGGGAATTTGTTCTTTGCCCTTGGCGGGATTCTCAGGGGGTCAGGACAGTGCAGGGGACACCCGGCACATCTCTCTTACCACAGTTCCTTGTCTTGGTCTGCTCAGGCAGCCATAACAAAGTACCATGAACTGGGGGCTTAACACAGCAGGCGTGTGGTGCCCCACACCTGTAATCCCAGTGCTTGGAAGGCTAAGACAGAAGGATTGCAGGTTCGAGTCCAGCCTCAGCAAGTTAGTGAGACCCGGTTTCAAAATAAAAAGGGCTGGGGATGTAGCTCAGATGTAGAATGCCCCTGGGTTCAATCCCCAGTAACCCCCCCCCACGCACACACATGATCAGCAGGAGTTCATGTCCTTACAGTTCACAAGGCCAGAAATCCAGGACCAAGGTGCTGGCAGGGCCGGCCCCTCCCATGACCCCTCCTTGGCTCGTAGTGGGTATCTTCATCTTCACGCTGTGGTCTCCCCATCAGTCCGAATTTCCTCCTAAAGTAAGACAGCGCCAGGTTAGGACCAGCGCGCGGGTCTTGCTTCAACTTGACCTGTGTAGAGATCGCATCCCCCATAGACCTTATCCCCATAGACACTCTGGGGCACTAGGTTCCCGACTCCAGGATACAAATTTTGGGGGTGGGACGCAATCTAACCCCAGACCCTCCTGATGATCGGTGCCAAGAGGCCAAAGCAGGGTGCCTAGTGCCTCACCCTGTGGCAGCCCCTCCAGGTGACAGGGAATATCCAGTCATTGTCTGTGAAGAATATCAGGACAACTAGAGCTGTGTCTCCCCCATCCAGATGACCGTCAACTCTCAGTCACACCTTTATTTGGACTTGGGGTAGAAAATGGGGATCTGCTGTTGGAGCAGGTTGAGGAGCCCCAGAGGTGGGGAAAATCCAGGAGCATGTGACTTCCACCCCACAGCCATGCCGGGGTTCATGGGTGTATCAGTCAGATTTTCTCATCACTGTAACCAAGATACCTGACAAGCACAACTTAGAGGAAGAAAGGTTCGTTTGGCTCACAGTTTTCGGAGCTTTCAGTCCATGGGTAGCTGGCTCAGGGGCAGAATCAGCTCAGTGGCTGGGCTTTAGGGCATGGCGGAGGAGGAAAAGCCACCCTTACCTCATGGTGGCCAGGAAGCAGAGAGAGAAAGGAAGATGTCAGGGCCAGATACGATCCCCCAGCCACACCCCCAGTGAGCCACCTCCTCCAGCCATGCCCCAGCTCAGTATCTGACTGCGTCATCTAACACATGAGCTTCGGGGACACTTTAAACCCACACCATAAGAACAGGCATCTGAGGAACAGCAGAGGACGCTTGGGGCTCCTGCAGGTGCGGCCGGCGTTGGGTCGGCTGGGCTGGGGTGTGGCGGGACCTAAGCATGTGTGGCAGCGACTTGGGGTGAGGTACGTGAGTCAGAATTAGAGTCAGAACTAAGGAGCAGTGGAGGCAGAATTAAGAGGGAAAGGCGCTGCTCTCAGTGGACCGCTAAACACGGCACCGCCCGCTCCAGCCCGTCTTGCCCACTGCCTGGCCTGCGCCTTCTTTTTCTTTCTCTTCTTTTTCTTGTCTTTTCCTTTTGTGTGGTACTAGGGATTGAACCCAGGGGCATTCTACCTCTGAACCACACCCCCAGCTTATTTTATTTTTTATTTTGAAGCAGGGTTTTGCTACATTACTGTGTGCTGTCCTGGAACCTGAGTTCCTCCTGTCTCAGCCTCCCAAGGACCAGGATTATAGGAGCACCCCACCAAGCCCAGCCTGAACATTCCTTTTGTCAGATTTGTCCCTGGTGAGCCGGGCGTGGTGGCGCATGCTTGTAATCCCAGTACTTCGGGAGGCAGAGACCGGAGGATCTGGGTTCGCGGCCAGCCTCAGCTCACTCTCTCCTCTCTCTCTCTCTCTCTCTCTCTCTCTCTCTCTCTACCTAGTGAGGCCCTCCACAACTTCGTGAGACCCGGTTTCAAAAATAAAGACTAAAAAATAGGGCCGGGGGTGTAGTGTGGAGGTAGAACGCCCTGGGTTCGATCCCCGGTACCGCAAAAAAAAAAAAAAAAAAAGATTTGTCCCTGGGATGTGACAGCATTCAGGTGCTTCTGGGTTGACCCAAGATAAAATTCCACTCTGACCCCCAAGTAGATGCCTCCTCCCGCCTGTGAGCCCCACGCAGCAGCCGCCGCCCTGCCCAGCAGCTCAGACCTGTACAGCCACATTCACCTGAGTCCTGGGATAAAGTGGCCCAGCTCCCGTGTGACCAAAAGCCCCAAAGGAGATGTGTCAGCAAGATCGACTCCCTATCTGTCTCCTCCCCAATCCTTCCCTCCGTCTAGGGTCTAGCACAGTGACCCTAGACTGCGTCCAGATGCCTTGCTGTCCCTCAGGCATCCTCCACAGCAGCGCGTCCAAAACCAAACTCCTGTTCCCTCCCCGAGCACGTGCATTTTTCTCCAGCCAGCATCCCGAGGCGGAACCCGAGCCCCATCTCAGTCCTTCCATCTGACCCACGCTCAACCCACCAGCCAGTCCTGCTCCATCTCCCGACACCATCTAACGTATCCTCTGCATCTCCGCTGTGTGTACCCAGGCCCCGCTCTGTCATCCCTCACCCCGCTACACGGCCCAGTGCAGTAGCCTCCCAGCCAGGCTCCTCCCGCCACTCCCTCCACCCACAACCCCGTCTCTACTCAGCCGCAGGAAGAGGGGTCTTTCAGGAAAGAAGATAAACTAGGTCACCCCCATTGGAGCACTCTGTCACGGTGGGTTTACTGTCAACTCCAGACCACACATGGGCGACCTTGGTGACCCTCTTCTGCCAGGGCTTTGACAAGTTTCAGGCCACTCTGAATTCCCTGCGCTGCATTCCGGCACACCCGGGTCCTCTGTTCCTAGAGCTCGGTGTCCTAATCGGGCTCGTCCTGTTCATGAGCACGGCTCTGTGGGCTGAGGCTTCTCTATTTCCTGAGCTTATAGACTGTCTCACTCCAAGCTCCCTGAGGCCAGGAGCCACACCCGCGGGTTCCCTGCTGTGCCGCCCATGCAGAGCACCTACGGGAGACCCTCAGCTAGGCTCGATGAGTGAACGGATTGGACCCGCGGCTTCCCCCGCAGGCCCCTCGGGCCTGTGTCTTCTGGGACCATCTCAGAGCCCTGACCCTCAGCCTGCAGGGGTGATGGTGGGTGCTGTGTTTGTACCCGGCTGGAAGAGTCAAAGAACCAGACCCCTGGCTCGGAGTGACCCAAATGAACTGCTCGACGAGAAAGCCAGCGAGCGCAGGGCAACTAAGTCCAGGATGGGTGTTCACACAGATGTTTTTTAAAAACACCAATTTTAATCTAAAAAGTCTGCCTCCCACCAAATAAGAGTTTTGATGAGAATTTTGATTGGAATCATCTGTCGCGATGCAAGCTCGGGTACAGGTCGGGCTGGGAATGTTTCCTGGCAGAGCACACAATTATCCCGCCTCTTGTTCCTCAGCTCCTGTTTCCCGCGGTACGGCGGGGGAAACATAAATTTCCATCTTGATGCAGTTTCAAGGTGCCAGGGCCGTTCCAGACCTCGTTTTCTAGTGTTTTAAAGCCATTAGTCCTTCCCGACCCATTTCCAGGAGGACAAATTGGAGAAACAACAGCATTTGCAGGCTCCATAGCAGGGCTCGCTGATAAACGGGACCTCCAGCAGCAGGGGTCAAACCCGGTGACGCTGCGGCGTTTACCAGCCCGAGACCTGGCGGGTTTGCCACTTTGGACTTGCAGTGCTCCTAGACTGGCCGTCAGCGCTGTCCCCGCACACAGCAGGACCTGGGGGGGCTGGAGCGGCTGCAGTCAAGCACGGGTGAAAACCACCTCACCGGTCCTGGGAGGAGCGCGTCCTCTGTGCCACACTGCGGGCTCCTGGGGAATGGGGGATGGGACTGGAGGAACACCTGGTGTGGTTGATACCCACTTTCTTTCCTGACTTGCGATTTGCCCCCAGTCCTGTCTGCAGCCTGGCCCCACAGGCGCTGTTCACCCAGAGTTACTAGCTGGGGGAAGGAAAGGGTGCGGGTGGGATGGAGGGACAGAGGGCAGAGGGAGGGAAGAAGAGACCAGGATGTGGGCAGCAGGGAAGGGAGCTGTGATTCAACCTGGCGACCAGGCTCCCGCCCAAAGTGGAGATAAAGAAGGGAACAGAGTGAGATTAGAGAAGGCAGAGCCATTAGGAACCCAGAGGGGTATTCACACACACACACACACACACACACACACACACACACACGCACACACACCAATAACACAGCATCACACCACACATATCACACCTACACCACACACATGCCACACCTGTACCATATACCATCGAGCCATCCACCACCCATCCATCCATCCATGTATACACCCACCCACCCACCCATTACCCATCTATCTACCTACCTACCCCCATCCCTCCACCTCATCTATACATACACACATACATACATGCCCATACCCATCCACCCATCCCATCCATCCATCCATCCATCCACCCATTCATTAATCTATCCCCCTACCCATCTACCTACGCCCACCCCTCTACCTCATCTACCCATCCATTCGTCCATTGGTCCATCCATCCCCATCCCCATCCCCCCACCCCATCCATTCATCCATCCATCCATCCACCCATTCATTCATCCATCCCCACCCATCTACCTACGCCCACCCCTCCACCTCATCTACCCATCCGTTCGTCCACCCATTCATCTGTCCATCCGTCCATCCCCCTACCCATCCACCCACCCATGCATCTGTTCAGAGCAGTTGTGCACTAGTTTCTTGCTGACCCCAGGCTCAGCACTGGTGTCATAGTGGAGAAAGGACAGTGAAGTCACCGGGGGAGATGGACACCCACCAGTACCAGCAATGCTTAGGGAAGGCTTTGCTGAGAGGTGGCGTTTTGGCTGAGAGCTGTGTGGCGGGAGGAAGCGGCCGTGCAAAGATGTGTGGACAGCAGGTGCCTTTCCCCGGTGGTGGGGGAGAACTTGCCAGGGTCTTAGGGCACCTGGAGTAGCCAGGTGTGGGGTGCACAGTCCAGGGAAAGAGGTGGGAGAGGCCAGCTGGAGACAGAAGACAGATTGCCTGAGCCTTGTGGTACGAAAGCAGGATTCTGAGTTCCTTCAAGGGTTTTAGCAAAGTAGTTTCTGTGATTTATATATTTTAGAAGAATCCTTTGCCTGTTCTGCCTGTAAGGAGGAAGGGAAGCAGGTGTTGGGTGAGGGGGCTGCTTCTGTGTCCAGGGGAGACAGTCATGACCAGGTGGGAGCTGCCTGGACATTAGCAATGGGGGGCGCCAGGTCAGCTTGGGATCTGGCAAGGCCTGCTGGGTAGTTGGTGGAGGCCGGAGGAGGCATCAGGCTTTGCCAGGCCTGTGGTTTTGGTGCGCGCAGACACAGGTGAAGGAGCAGCCCAGCTGTACCGCACCACGCTAGTTTGGTGGCCATCGCCACTGCTGTTTTATGCGAATGTGGCGGTGAATTCTGATGACTCCGTCGAAAGCGTGTTGTGGGCCGGGGACAGGAAGCAGATGCTTGGGTGGCCTCCGCGCTGCGCTCTTTCTGGATGGAGCATAGGCTGGGCACAGCCCTCACCCTAATTTTAGTTCCCAGCACATTTGGGCTGGGATGCAAGCTGAGAAGCACAGGTCACAGCGTGCTGTGATTTGAATAGTTCCCTCTCTCAATAGTGTCTTGCAACTAGCCACGGACCCAGGGAATCCAGAGCAGGGGGTCCAAGATGGGGCCACCGGAGGCTGCAGTGACACGGCCGGGCACTGGTTAGGTCAGACGTGGCTCTGTGGCTCTCAGCTGCCTGAGAAGATCCGTGGGCGTGGCTCACAGAACAACCCACCACAGCCACCTGCTGGCACTGCTGTTATCTGGCCTTCAGGGGAATCCACGGGGACTCCTGAGGATCCTGTGAAATCTTGCCGTGGTGTCTCTGTGACGTCACCATGCACCCTGTGCTGAGGCTGCTCTGTCCGTTCTCATGGGAGGGTCTCATGCTGCTAGACAGGTCCCCTGTGCTCCAAGCCACCCTGAGTAGCAAGAGGTGGCCCATCCCATCGGCTGAAGTGCTGGGCATGGCGGGGTGGCCTAGGACCCGTGTTACCCGCTAATGCTTTATTGGCTACTAACCAAGGATGCAGACTCCTGAGGTCTACAGTGACACTAGGGACTTGCAGAAAAGGTAAGACACTCCCCGAGACAATGCTGCCGCTGCATGTGGAGCTGGTGACCTTGACCTTGCCCCGTGCGGGAGGGCAGGTGTCTCAGTGGGCATCCTCACTCACTGCTGTGATCTAAACGCCACACACACAACACTTAGAGGAAGGAGACTGATCTGCTTACGGGCCTGAAGATTTCAGTCCGTGTGTACAATACATTTATTCTGCTGCCAAGCAGGAGCCTGAGCTACAGGTCCTCAGGGCATGATGGCCAGAGACAGAGAGAGCGCAAGGGGAGGGTAGAGGGACATATACAGTCCCCAGGGCAACACCCCCAACATGGCTGCCTCCAGAGCATGAGGTCGGAAGGACGTTTTGCTTTCAAACCATGACAGTAGGAACGCCCCTGGAGGGACTGGGCAGTCTCTGTGAGGCTCCCCCTGGGAGCAGCGCATGGGAAGAGGCCTCCGTAGATTGTCTACTGGGTGTTAATCCTGTGCATTACCCAATACCATCCTTAAGATGACTGTAGTGGGTGCCACTCACCTTAGCCCTGTTTCAGAGGCGGCAAGCCGGAGACAGGCTTGCCCGCCCAGGTCAGTCGCTCTGTGGTCTCACTGGGCTCTCGGGCCCCAGGCCCCTCCCCCAGAGCATGGAAACTGACTCTTGAGATTTTCCCGTGAAAAACGTTTGCTGTGTTCCCTGTATCTGGGGCAAGTTCCTGCTCACCGACAGGCTATTGGATGGACTAGCAGTGAGGACTAGTCCATCCAATAGCTGCCCCCGTCAGACAGGAAGAGACGGGGTGGACAGCAGGCTCGGACAGGCTGGGGATTCTGTCCAATGGGGATCCACAGTTCTGCGTGAAGAGCAGGCAGGGCCATGCTGGGCAGAGGGTCCAGGACACGGGCAGACAGTGCTGCACTTGAATCCCACCTCTCCCACTCCTTACTGGGCGGGCCTCTGTGTGAGGTGCTTAAAACTCATTCAACGAAGCAGCAATCAGATGCCTCCCATGTAGGGCTATCGAAGTTTTCAATTAAATAATGTATCAAGGGAGATTCACATTCACACCACACAGGTAGGAAGTGGGCCACGCGGGCCCAGAGGGCAGTGTTGCCTTTAAACAGCTGGTATATCAGTTCATCCATCTATCCTTCCCTCCTCCTATCCAAGCACCCTTCCACCCATCCACCTATCCAACCATGAGTCCACTCAAGCACTCATTCATTCATTTTCCCATCATTCACCCATCGGCCACCCTCCCTCCTATTCATTCATCTATCTATTCATTCATCTATTCACCCATTCAACCATTCACCTGCCCATCTTCCCATCTCTCCATCTACCCAACCTCATCTATTCATCTATCTGGCAACCACCCATTTATCCATCCATTCACCCACTTATCTTCCCATCCATTTACCTATCTACCCATCCAAATTTCCACCTACCCATTCTCCTTCCTATATAAGCACTCATTAATCCAACCAACCATTTATCCATCCATTCATCCATCTATCCATCTAACCAACCACCCATCCATTCATCCATCTATCCATTCATCCATTCACCTAGCCACCTATTTTTTCATTCATCTGCCCACCCTCCCTTCCATCCATCTGATTCATCCAACCATTCATGTTCCCATCTATTAACCCATTCATCCATCCATCCATTGTTCCTTCTGTCGAAACATCCATCCATCCATCCATCCATCCATCCATCCATCCATCCATGTACCCTTCCTCCTATCCATTAAACCATAGATCTATTCATCTAACCATCCATCCATCCATCCATCCATCCATCCATCCATCCATCCATCCAATTATTCATCTATCCATCCAACCAACAAACTACCCACGTGCCCATCTTCCTATCCATCTAACCATAGATCTATTCATCTGACAGACCATCCATTCTCCTTCAAACCCATCCATCCATCCATCCATCCATCCATCCATTCATCCATCCATTTGCCCTTCCTTCCTTCCCTCCCTCTCCTCTTCCTTCATTTCTTTCACAGTTTTGTGAGCTTACCACACACCAGACCCCATGCCACAGAGGCAGCTTTCCTGACTAAGGGACTGCCAGTTTATCTTCACCCGCTGCCTCCTGTGAAGCCAGAGCCAGGATTTGAGAGCAGGAATTCCTTTACTCCTATTATTCTTTCCACTGAGCCCAGCCCCAGAGAAGGGACATAGTCAACGCTGGGTTGTACACTGGTCGAGGCTGGGCTGGTCGAGGGCCGGTGCTCTGTCCCCAGCCCCTGCTCTCTGCACAGCTGAGAAATCTCATCCCCTTCCTTCCAGGCTTGGGTTTTATCTATATTCGAGGTATTGGAGACACAACTCCAAGATCCCTCCAGCTACTGAAGTGCTCACGGCAATCACGGCGCTCAACACGCTGCTCTGCAGTGTGTGCACTACTTGGGCCACACAGGAAACCAGAGAGAAGTGCCAGCAGGACGAGGTGCTCAGGGTTTTCTCTGTCCGCCCTCCTGACCGCATGTCCTCAGGGCAGTGCACATGGCAGCCCTATATCTGCAGCCTGTGTACAAGCATGTGCTGGGTGGTCCCATCCTGGTCCTCTTGGGGATGTCAGTTAAGAGCAGGCTGAGCCTGTCACAGAGGAGGAGCGGGGGACCCAGCAGAGGAGGGGTTCTGCTTCTGTACGTACTGCGTACCTGGGATGCCCTCACAGAGTGTCAAGGTCCATAGGCTCTTGGGAAGGTGGGCTCTGTTCCCTGCATGGGTTCAAGCCCCAGCCCCACCTCTGGGAGCCAGGTGACCGTGGGAACATAGCTTCCTCTCTAACGTGCACCAATAGTAATAGTCAGCCTCCTGGATTCCCTTGGGGACTGAGCGGGTCAAAGTGTACTGGGTGACTGGATGCGTGGATGTGTAGATGGAGGGTTGCATGGATGAATGGAGAGATGGATGGGTGCTTAGACTAGTGTCACCAGATGTCACTATCATCATCCTGGTTCATGGCTCCTGGATTGTCCCCAGCTTGAGGACGGAGAGGCCTGGCCCCCGGTGGTGGAAGGGAACAACATTGGCTTCTGGGCTGGCACACGGGGCAGGTCACAGGAGGGTGGGCAGGGCCGGTGTGGAAGGGCCTGAGGTCTGCTGCTGCCCGGGAACTGCTGCCATTTTTACAGCCGATGCCCTGAGGGGCTGCGGTGTGGGAGGTCAGAGGTCGGAGGGCAGCTGCGGGGGGTGGGGGAGGCCCGTCTGGAGTGGTTGGAGGACTTTGCAGGATGAGATCTGGGGGACCGGCAATCCTCTGTGACCCAGGTGACTGCAGTCATGGGCAACGTGCTTGGAACCAGACATTCCAGACCCACGAAGCTCCAGACGTGGGGCTTGCTCCTCATTCTGTCCCATGGGGCAGAATGCCTTGTTTGTCCCCTCCAGGCTCCTTCCTCAAGTGACCAGATTGGATCAGGGAGGGGAGCAAGCACGAGGGACGGGCTGTTGTTAATTATCCCTCATGATGCAGTCAGCCGGGAGCGGCGGCGCCCACTGTGCGGACAGCTGGAGCCTCCGTGCACCTTTGGCCTCTGGGCACATAGCTGTCCCTTTCATTACTGGGTCACCAAGAGTGTCCAGATTTCTAGGACAGCAGGGCCAGGCCCCAGACCCCCCCGCTCGATGGATAATAATGAGGACATCTGGGGCCGTGGGTGACGTGGCCTCTCGGTGGTGGACGGGGGCGTGGGCAGGACCAGGTGACTGAGGCTGTCACACCCGGCACCGCTGCCTGGGGCCTGCTTCCAGTGGGGCGCCCCCCCGTGCACTTTCCTGTGAGGACTGACGGGCTCTCGGCGTGGGCCTGGCGTGGCTGTCAGCACGTGGCTGACCCTTCTGCTGTGTGGCCTCATCTGTTTTCCACGTGGGGCCCTCTAGACCTCCCTCCGCAGAGGCCTTTCCTTGCCTGTGTCTGCGCTGCGTGCGTGGCCCCTCCGGACCTCTCCCCTCCCTCGTCCAGCCGCGTAGGTGTCCGCTCAGGTGACGAGCTCTGGCTCTGTGTGCCCCCACCCCCTGCTCAGTTTCCCACGGCGCGGCTCCTGGCTTGGGCTGGCCGGGGCCAGTGCTGGAGGCAGCGGTGTCACTGTACCAAGGTACCTGGTTTCCGTGGCCACCTCCTGTGGGTGGACCTGCCAGGTGTGACCCCAGCATTCCTGGGGTGTGGGTGATGTTCCTACTCAGGATAATAAACAGGGCTTTTACTCTTTTTTTTTTTTTTTTTGGTCCTGGGGATTGAACCCAGGGACATTCTACCCCCAGCCCTTTTTACTTTTTTTATTTTGAAACAGGGTCTCGCTAGGTTGTTGAGAGTCTCATTAAGTTGTTGAGGCTGGCCTCAAACCTGTGATCCTCCTGTCTCAACCTCCCAAGTACTGGGATCACAGGCATGCATCACCATACCCAGCTTAATTTTACTCTTTATTTAAAATATTTATTTCACATTTATTTATTTATTTACCGCTTTTAATATCTGGTCTTCATAGACGTTATAGAAACACCATTAAGACATATACAGTTGAAGATCACCCAGCCCCCAGCACCCAGAGCGCGGCAGCTAACTGCGACCTCATTGCTCTCAGAGCATCCCCATGACCGTGTCCTCTAGAACCTCAGAATGTGGCCTCTTGTGAAATCTTTGCACATTTCCTCAGATCGGTTAAAATGAGGTCGTACTGGATTGTGTGAGTCTCTAAGTCCAGGGACCGATGTCGTTATAAGAGGAGGGGGGTTCAGACTCAGAGACCCACAGAGGTGCCCAGGGGGAGGTGACCATGTGGAGACAGCGGCAGAG
This sequence comes from Glis glis, assembly GCA_004027185.1. Taxonomy (NCBI): domain Eukaryota; kingdom Metazoa; phylum Chordata; class Mammalia; order Rodentia; family Gliridae; genus Glis; species Glis glis. Next base: position 35,603 of record PVJS01004897.1, on the reverse strand, counting down.
ACTGGAGTGACGCAGCCACGAGCCAAGGACTCCAGGAGCCCCAGGAGCTGGCAGAGGCAGGGAGGAGCCTCCAGAGGCCGCGAGGCCACACACCTTGGTCTCAGGCTTCCGCCTGCACAACTGAGCCATGGCACCTCCTGCTTTTTGGAGCTTCCTGTCTGTGACCGTTGGTGGCCGCAGCTGCAGGGAACTCCCATGGAGGTCACACCCACAGGGTTATTGCGCCTCCCTCCCAGAGCAGGGAGTCCAAGATGCCAGAAAACATCGCACCTGCGGCAGATTCCAGAGGGTCAGGTACCACGTGGGTGAGACATTTGTCTGTCACGCCTGCTGGGACGCAGACCTATGGGACCCCTTTGGCCATAGAGGAAGCACGCTTCGGTGGCTCCAACCCGAGCCCCAGCTCTGCCTCAGGCCCTTGCTTCCTCCTCTTGTTCTCTGTGTGACTTGAGCCAAGGCGCAGAGCCTGGCTGGAGCACAGGGGCTCGTGTGTCCCCAGTGGCGGGGGATGGTCCTGGGTGTGCAGGGAGAGTGTTCGGGACTCCTCTGTGGACCTCCATCCAACCCCTGCCCGTCCCGTGTGGTCTGCAGGGTCAGGGAGCCTCAGGTGCGCCTTGCTAATGTTGGCATGGGGACTCAAGGCCTTGGGAGTGACCCTCCCTGGACCCCAGCGTGGGCCTGTTCCTAACAACACAGTTGTCCCAGATCTCAAGGAAAACGTGGCCCCCAGAAGTGTGGCCTTCGTGGAGCGCAGGCCTGTCACACCGTTCTCCTTGATGCGGACGGCCCCGTTCCCCACCATGAGCTCCGTAGCTTCTCAGGGCCGCGGTGAGTACTGAGAGAGCTGGTTCTGCGTGTGGCTCCAGGGGGGCCTCACGGTGCACCCCACTGGCCGCCCGGAGCTGCTCTAAAGCGTGCTATTTAAAGGGTCTAGCAGGAGGGTGTTTCTTTGTGCATACAATTTGTTGCAGCCTGACAGGGTCCGGGCGCCAGGGCATCCTCAGCCGCTCTCCTGCAGGAGCTCGGGAGCGGCGTCCCAGGCCTCGCAGGCACTGAGAGCCGGAGCCTGGCACAACGCTCCGTCCAGTGCAAATGGCGAGGACGCAGTTCTCAGCAGAGGGGCAAGGGCCTTCTCCCCGGCGTGGCTCCCACACCGAGTCCCAGAGGGCCCTGCAGATGCCTCGGGAGTGCCTGGTGGGCAGGGGGGAGGGTGGCAAACCTCCCTGCCCCTGCTCTGGCAGGATGGGCTTCCATTTAAGGAAAAATGGGCCCATTGCTTGAAAACCATGGCTCCTGCCTTCCCTCCCTGCACCTGGGGTGGGCGCCGTGGAGGCAGAACTCCCAGGTTCAGCTCCACACAGAGCTGTGTGTCCCGGGGCACACTGCTTGACTTCTCCGAGCCCATGTCTCCATCTGAGTCCTGAAAGCTTGATGCTGCTGTGACGATTAAAGGAGACAGTATTAGAAGTCGTGACATACGCTATGACATGGATGGACCCTGAGGACATTATGCTGAGTGAAGTAATCCGGCCACAGGGGACACATACTGTGTGACTCTGCACGAGGTCCCTAGAGCCATCAGATCCACGGAGGCAGACATTAGGATGGGGCCAGGGCCTGGGGAGGGGACAGGGTCAATGTCTAGTGGGGACGGAGTTTCAGTTTGGGAAGATGAGAAAGTTCTGGAAGAGGATGGGATGGTGGTGATGGCTGCAAAACGGAGTGGCTGTGCTTAAGCCCCCAAGCCGTGTAATTAGAAGTGGTTAAGATGAGCCAGGCACTGGGGGCACACATCTGTAATCCCAGTACTTGGGAGGCTGAGACAGGAGGAATGCAGATTCGAGGCCAGCCTCAGGAAGTTAGCAAGACCCTCAGCAACTTAGCAAGACCCTGTTTCAAAAAATAAAATAGGACTGCGGGTGTAGCTCACAGGTAGAACGCCCCTGGGTTCCACCCCAGCACCCTTTCCCCCAAAAAAGAAGTGGTTAAGATGGGTAATGTTCTATGTATTTTATCATGATTAAAATTACCTTTTTATATTTATTTATTTATTTATTTATTTATTTATTTATTTATTTGCAGTACTGGGGATTGAACCCAGGGGCATTCTACCTCTGAGCTACACCCCCAGCCCTGTTTTTTTATTTTTCATTTTGAAACAGGGCCTCACTAAGTAGCTGAGGCTGGCCGCGAACCTGTGATCCTCCAGTCTCAGCCTCCCAAGTACTGGGATGACAAGCGTGCGCCACCTTTTTAAAGAGTGGCTAATGTAAGGAAATCATTGTACTCTGGCACCGCCTGAAGATGGTCCACCCGGTCGCCGTGGACATGTTTGACACGATGTTCCCGTTGGTGTGTATTCCGCTTCAGTTTTAGCCTTGCCACGTCAGCGTCACAATAAGGAACCTGGGAGGGAGAAGAGCCTTTGCTGCTAAGAGCTGGTGTGTGTGAATATGTTAGAGTCTCATGCTTGTGTCCCCATGACAGAGGGGACACCAAGGCTCGTGCCCCGATGCTGCTCCAGCAGAGGTGGCTCTGGGCCATCCCTGGCCCAGGTCCCTCTTCCTACGCAGCCCTCCTCGGGCCTGGCCAGTGGAGGGAAGAGTCTCCGAGTTCCACGTCCTGGACAGCGCCCCTCGTGCAGCCACAGCCGCAGCCACACGGTGGGTCGAGGGGTTTGTGTCCTCTTTCCCGCCACCTTCCCATGGTGTGCATCCATATTGGCAACACGCCCTGTGCCGTGTCCAACCATTTGCCGGGCCCTTTGCAGAATGCCAGTGTCCGCCGGCTGCCACTCCGCTCCTCCCGAGTACCCAGTCTGTGGCATCAAGCCTGAGTGAGGCTGCAGGTCAGGGGCCTGGATGATCTGTGGCACCCGTTAAGTCCTGTATTACACGTCCCTCATGGACGCAAAGCAGGCTGGTGCCCGGCTTGCTGCACAGGGAGGAGTCTGCGCCGCTGATTCCGAACGCAAGCTGGTACCCAACGGTGCATCTGGAGGGGAGGGCATCCCCGCTGGCTGTCCTGCACAGATCACTCACCGAGCTCTCGGAGCTGGGTCCCATGCCTGTGGGCTCACGGCACAGGTGCTGAGGCTGGATTCTAGTGAGTTCCACCGCTGCTCTGGCAAATCCCAATGGCAGTGCACATTAGAACATTTAAGGTCCTGATAAGGTCTGCATTTCCCATGCCTGACTGTGGAGCCTGTTTTGCATAGTTCCCCTCGAAGGTCTCTAGCGTCCCTGGAAACCTGCTTAGAAAAGCAGCACCGAGTTCGCACGAGGTCCGCCTTCTGAAGGAGCCCTGGGCTTGGCGGGAGTCCCGTGGCATCAAGTGGGTGGCGGGCTATTTTTCCTCCTCAGGGGACACTCAGAGAGGGATCCAGTGAGTCAACCACCCCCACGGGCCCCAAAGATACCTGCCTTTCAAACCCCCACCCCCAAATTCCCGGCGGCTCAGGGGCAGATTCTTTTCGCCCGTACTGTAAGGCATAGCTGATTTAAAAAGGAACTAGTCGCTGGTATTTAAAATCAGATTTCACATGAAAATCCGGGGTTGTGGCTTCTTTTTTTAGGAAGCAGTAATAATACTGCTGTAGCTAAGATGGGGTAGAGAGCCGTCTGTCCTGAGAGGACCCCCATCTTCCCTTGGATTGGCTGTAAAATGAGGAGCGGTGGGTCCCAGGCTCCTCTTGACAGCCACAGTCGGGAATAGGTGTGGGGCCACCCTTCCTGCCCAGCCTCATCTTCTAGAAGGACAGAGAAGCCATACCATGCTGGCCCAGCCCCGGCGCCCCACCCCCTGCAGCCCTCAGTGCCAGCTGGCCCCGAGCCTCCTGCAGCCCCGCAGTGTGGAGGAGGTGGCCTCCTGTCCAGTCCCCACAGGGGACAGTCTCCTGCTTCTGTCCCTCGCTGGTCTGGGCTTCCCTGGGCAGGCCCTGGGCTGGCTCTGTGCCCTCCCTAGAAGCCAGATTTCCAGGGCTCTGTGGGTGGGGTGCCCCCAGCAGAGCAGCCAAAGCCCGTGGGCGAGTTGATATAGAAGGGGCCGTTTAGGAACCGGAGTTGTGAGCTGAATTAATGGGAGGTTACAGCGGGGGGCTGGGGACCTGTGGGGCATGGATGCAGCACCTGCCGGAGGCTGCAGCTACATGCACGGGACTCTCAGGCGGGTCTTCTGTGCTGTCCCCTTTCCAGAGCAATTTAAAATTAATTAAAAATGCTGGGGGGGCAGTACCCTCCTCGCGGGCGGGCGATCTGGCAGCCAGGCACGTCCCCCTATTTTTAACACTGACAGCAGATTCCGGGATTGACGGCTGCGCCTCCTGGCATTTCTCTCTTGCTTAAAGACAGAGTGGAGGCCCCCCGCCGCCAGGCCCTTCGACGCCCCACGTGACAAGGGAACCCTGACTTGGAATCTCATCAGAGGCCCGCGACCCGAGTCCTGGCATCATCGTGCCAGAGCGGGGGGGAGGGGACAGCCTCCCATAGGGGTGCCTGGACTTCACAGATTGCACGGATGAACCCCAACCTCAGGCCTGTGCCTCACTTTCCCCAGGGTCCTTGTAGGACCTTGTAGTGAGGTGAGGGGCACAGGGCAGGGAAGGGTTCTGGTGTGGGGTTCCCTCCTCCCAGCCTGGCCCTGCACCCCTCTTCCATAAAATGAGGCCATCTTATGGGGGGATGGGATTCACCCTCCCAGCTGAGGTCCTGCCCTCCTCCAAGTAGACATGGCCCCATGCTAATGGCCTTTGAACACAGATAAACCCTGCACCAGCACCCTGTGTCAGGGGCCTGGGTGGCCTCCGTCAGCGCTCACAGCACCCTCAGGAGGTGGGTCCTGTTCCAACCCCATCTTACGGGTGTTTGGGGGTCAGTGAGATGGTATCCATTAGAACACAGACCACCAAGCCTCAGCTTCTTCCCGCTGTGTGGCCTGGGGCAGGTTATGAACCTCTCTGAGCTGAGGTTGCCTTCTCAGAATCATGGTGCCAGTACCATGCTACCCGCCTTGGTGGGTGACACGGCATGAAGCCAGCTGACACTGAACGTGCCGGTGAATGTAGGTCCTGAGGACAAGGCTGGGGCCTGTGGGCAGGTGGTCGGTGTTCACCAGCATGGCTGCTATTTTTGTTTTTGTTCTTGTTCTTTTTCTTTCTCTCTCTTTTGTTTTTTATTTGTTTTTGTTTTTGTTTTTGTTTTTGGTACTGTGGGTTGAACCCAGGGGCATTCTACCTCCAAGCTACACCCCCAGCCCCTTTTATTTTTTGTTTTGAAATAAGGTCTTGCAAGGTTGCTGAGAATCTCGCTAAGTTGCTGAGGCTGGTCTTGAACCTGCGGTCCTCCTGTCTCAGCCTCCCAAGTACTGGCCGTTGTTGTGTTTATTAATTTACAGATGAGCAGCCGGATGTGCTGAGGGCTCAGGCTTCCCCCTGAGACCCCTGAAGGGTAGCACAAGTGTTCTTCCTGAATAGGACGATCTCACCCCCTCTCACGCTGCCCCGTCCATGGCTGCCTCCCCAGGGGCCCCGCACCAGGCATCCGGGGACCCGGCCTCTGCCTCTGGCCACAGGCTCTTCCCGGGGACGTGGACCGCCCTGGTGTCTCTGGAGGTGCTTCTCCGGCCTCGGGCTCCCCCTTTCTGCCCCAGGGCGCCCTGCATGTTGTTCAATCACAGGAAGCCGGGAGACAAACCCGAGTTGCCCAGCACCCCACTCTGGCGTCTATTTTCAGCCTCTGCCGCAAACAACTTGGAAGCCTGCTGTCTCTCCCCCTTTGTTCTGCTCCGCCTGTCTTCCATCTCTGTGTAATTATGGGAGATGTTTATTCATTCACGAAGGGACCTCTGTTTGATTCTTAATTTCATGGGGCTTCTCTCTCTCTTTCCCATCACATAAATCCTGGTTTTTATTAGGGTCTAATTTCACATGCTTCTCTCCAGCCCTGCTTCCGGCCGCTGGGAAGGCTCTGTGGATGGCTTGGGGGCGTTCCGTACAGTCCAGATCTTGCAGGACCTGCCTGTATCTTTGGTGGTTAGGATGGCCAGAGCTTGCCCATCCTGTTGTTCCAAGGCATGCAGAGGAGCCCAGCAGCCCCGCAGGGACAGCCTCTGTCCTTGGTGCTGGCCTCTCGGCTCCGAGCACACCCCCTTGGAAGTTCAGGAACCTGCGTAGGAGGGATTTTGTCTTCTGCTTAGCAAAGACCTGGAAGAGGCCTGGCGTTACCAGAGTCAGTTTCCCTGCCTGTCTCTAGAAGGAAAAACTTCTGCTGTCGCCGCTTCCTGCAGAGTGGAATTATCCCTCTAATAATCCGCCGCAGCATAAAGCTGTCTTATTAGCGGTCTGACCGTCTCACTCCTCAGCGTTTATTGTTTTCTGCTTGACACATGTTTTCTTTATCTCTCACTTGAGGACCTTATTTTTATTTTTTAAGAGGAAATTTTCTTCCAGTGGTCTGGTCAATTTACCTCTTTGGGGAAAGCAATCTACCGTGTGTGTCCAAACCATAGAAATGCGCAGGCCTTTTGACCTAGCGGTCTTCCTCCCGAGCACAGAGACGATTCCAAAGAAGAACAGCTCTTGGTGCAGGAACACGTCCAGGCCGCGTTATTGACAGAGCGAAATGGCATCTCAGCTCCACGCTAAGGAATCTGTCCTATAAAAGGACAGCGTGCTGCCTCTAGGAACGTTATGTAACATCAAACAGGACACCGTAAATCTGTGACAATAGGGCTAAGTGCTCGTGGTGGCGCGGGAAGGAGGCGGCGGACTGCGGGGTCCAGCCCCTTGGCAGCCTGTGGTGTGGGTGATCCCGGGTCCTGCGGGGTGTGCTCAGCATGTTAAACTGTCCCCTCACGGAGATGCTGGCGATGCCGGTGAGACGAGACTGGGGGAGACATTTCCCACCCCACCCCAGTGGATAAACGCATGGCGGTTTCAGGTGGAAGCAAGCCACTCTAATCCTCTGGCAGGGACTGCTCTGCTGACCCAAATAGGAAAATGGGGCGTGTGTTAGGGTTTTATTTTTTTTTTAAGCAGAGTGTTAATGAGTTGAACTAATGTGGTGGAGCCTCCCCATCGGAAGAACAAAGATTAAGAGGAGTGGGGGAAGGGCACAGGGCTACTCCAGGGACACCCCCGCCCCAGCACCTGTGTGCCTAGATGGAAGAGGCAAACACCAGCCTGAGAATGTTCACCAGGGCTGCCTCGCCTCGCCGGGCTGGGCAGGCAGGTGGCCAGGTGAGGCCCCCACCCCGGGAGGAGGAACATGGCTGCCCCGCGTGACCTCTGTCTCCGCAGGGCGTGAGTGCATGTCTGAGGATGTGTCGAGCGCTTGCAGTCTGCCAGGCCCTCTAACAGCGCCACAGCCGGGCGGCTTCATCAGCAGACGGCGGTTGTCCCCCGTCCCGTCCTGGAGGCTGGGAGTCCGGGATGAAGGGGACACGAGCTAGTTCTTTTTGAGGCCACACAGAGGACATCTTCTCCCTGTGTCCTCCATGGCCGTCCTCTGCGTGTCTGTGTCCTGATCCCCTCTTACAGGACACAGTCGTGTGGATGCTGCCCACCCTAGTGACCCCATTTTCATTTAATCACCTCCATCGATGCCCTTCTCTAAGTGCACTCGCATTAGAAGTCAGGGCTTCAGAAATACGGATTCTGGGAATGACGTGATTTAGTGCATATGCCACCCATCTGCAAGTGGTCTCCAAAAGCCACCCCAGATTGCAGCCTCCCTTGCCCCCCTCCGGTGGCTGGCCTCAAGACCATGCTCCCGGCTCACAGCCCCTTGACCTCGTGGCCTGCAATCTGCTCGCCCCAGCCCCCTACACCTGGCCCACTTGGGGAGTCTGAGGCTCAGGGCACAGGTATGGGTTAGGGTTAGGATTATCAAATGATGTCAGGTAATGTCACCTGGCCCGGTGGGCCTGGAGGCAGGATCACGCCAGCTATTTGGTTCTAAGATCTGGATGCCGGGGGAAAAGAGGAGGCATTGAGGAAGGCTGCCTGGCAGTGGGGGACAGGTGACCCCTGACCCTAGGGGACCATCTCCTCTGGTCCCAGGGCTCTCTCCCCACCCCAAGTGAGCCAGGCCCCACATCAGCATCTAGTCCTGCCAAGATTGAGGGTGATCTGACCCTTCCCCTGCGACCTCTCCTGTTTGGATAAACATGCAGATAGAGCCAGGGTGGCCGCTGATGTCCCTTAGGGGAAAGGACAGAGTCCCCCACTGGCTCGGGCCTTCCTTGCAAAACCACTTGCGGGTCCTGTCTGTTCCGCGGTGCTTCTCCTCCTCGAGGGCCTGTGACACGCAGGAGAGGCCCTAGGGGACTCATGCCGAAGGACTTTACCTTCCGCCATCCTTGGCTTTTGGGTGGGGGACCCTGCTTGTTATCCCCCCAACTTCCCCACGGCATTTTCTTCGGCTTTGGGACAGGCCTTCCTTCTTCCCTGGGCACCAAATTAGCTGTAGGGAAAAGCTGGGTTCCTAGAGTCAGGTTCCTGGAGCCTGGTTTAAACCCTAGAGTCCCACTCAGGCCTGGCCAGGGAGGCGGCCACACCGGGCCGAGGGCAGGAGCTGGCTACCACACGGCTGCAGCCCCCGCCCCTGGGCCTGCCTCTCCCCTGCTGTTGAACAGAGGGCCCCGGATGGACGAGTACCAAGGGCAGCACTGGAACACCTTTCACCCACGAATAGACAGAGGCCCAGAGAGGTTGTGGATTCTGTCCAGGGTACACAGCCAAACCCTGGCACAGAGCTGATCAGGAACAACATACTGTAAGCCCCTTGTGGTGCCCGCCGTGCCTTGGGTCTCCGGAGTCCACCCCTTACCCACCTCGGGGTCACTACAGTGCTTCTGAAAGGCCTGGCAGCTGCCCAGGGTGGGGAATCTGCTCCATCTCCCACACATCGCTCTCTCTAGCTCACGTTTTGGCCCCGAGTCAAGCAAGGCAAAACCATGCTCTAATTTTACTGAAAAGAAATGAGTGAGATTTTAAGACATGTTCACACCATAATGGGATTTTGTGTGTATCCTAATGAGTGCTTTGCCAGTCACCAAGGACCCCGTGAATACCCACCGATACTGAGCGGTTGGTTCCCTGGGTCATTAGGACAAGCAGGACAGAACCCCAGGCACAGGGGTGGGGAGACAGGCAAGGACCTGGCCTCGTCCTGCCCGAGCCCAGGCTTGCGGGACAAAAGGACTCAGAGGTGGGAAGTCCCAGGTAATGGGGCCATCCCAGGAGCAAGGGCTGAGGTCACGGGGGGACCTCTTGTGGAGGTACAGTCACCAATCTGGGTGGGAAGGACCGTTGGGGTGGGGTGGGCGCCGGGGATAGGCCCAGGTCTGTGACAGGCTGAGACTCGGGGAAGGAGCGGGAGCCAGCTTGACCAGCGGCGCATGCTCAGGGTGGGCGGTGTGAAAGGCCTGTGGACAGGAAACGGCAGCCAATGCTGTGGAGTGGGCTAGACACCACGGAAAAGGCCAGAGCCCAGCAGGAGGAGCAGGCAGATCCGTCCCAGCCTCAAGGGTCTGGAGACGAGCCTGACTCTTGCAGGAGCCGACTGGCCGCGCTGGTGGGAGAAGGCTCGAGCCCTTGCAGATGCCCAGAGAAGCCAGAATTCCACACCCTTCTGGGCTGGGGAATTGAAGGGCTGGGGTTTTAGTCTCCACACCTGGTCAGTGACAGGACCAAAGGCACAGCCTGGGGGTCAAACCCAGCGCACTATGGCCTGGCTGTGTGACCTCCAACCAGCTATCGAGCTGCTCTGGGCCCCAGGGGCCTCTGGCGCATAAGGAAGACAGTTGCTCCATGCGTGGTTGTAGAGAGAAGACAAGATGTCAGGCCCACGGTCGTCGCTACCTGTGGCCAGCGGGTCTCAGATGGCAGCTTGGGTTGCTGTGGCGATCGCTAGTGTTTTGGATTTACATCCCATCTCTTATCTGTCTCTGAAGGCGGCAGAGCCAGCCCGGCTGTTTCTGGGGTGCAGTCACACTCGCCCCCGTGAGGCATAGTAGTCAAGTCCCATTGGTTCGGTGGCCTGACAGAGTCCCTTAGAGGTGCCCAGTGCTAGCCAGACACAGTGGCACACGCCTGTAATCCCAGTACTTGGGAGGCTGAGACAGGAGGATTGCAGGTTTGAGGCCAGCCTTGGCAACCTAGCAAAACCCTGTTTTAAAACAAAAAATAAAAGGGGCTGGGAGTGTAGCTCAGAGAATGCCCCTGGGTTCAATCCCCAGTACCACATACACAAAAGAAAGTGCCCAGTGCTGGGTGGCCACGGCCTGAGACCCTCACGACACTTCCTCTGTCCTTCCTTCCTGGGAAGGAAGCCCGTGTCACAGCCCCTGGGTGCAGGACCCCCTGTCCCCGGGCTCCTTGCCTGGAACAGCCCTTCCCTAATAATGGTGAAGGTCTCGGGGGGCTCTCCTTGGCCACCTAGCCCCAGAAGGGGGTAGCCCTGTGTGCCCTTTTATTTGTGGGACAACGTGGAGGGAGAAAGCTGACCTCTCTGGTCTCCACTGCCCGTACCAGCCACCCCAGATGTCAGATCCCCCAGGATCCTGCTACTCAGCCCCTCCGGCCCTCTGCTCTGCCAGGGTCTCCTCTCAGACCAGATGTCCCTCAGAGCTGACAGGCTCCTCCGATTTTGCAGGTTGAAGGTCTTTTAGAGAGTATGGCATGTGGGGAAACTGAGGCCAGGAGGAGATGGGACTCCTAGCCTAGCAGTGGGTGTATCCAGGCCACACACGGGTGCAATTTAGCGACTCCGGCCTCATGCTGGGCAGTGCGAGCGGGCTCCCAGGCCTGCAACCTCCCTGTGCATGGCAGGGACACTGGTTGTCTTGACCTCCAGCTGCTGGTCAGAGTGAGGCCAACGCTGCCCCAGGAAGCACGCCCAGGAGGCTGGGTGTCACCATGGTGACCAGGCCACTTCAGTGCTCACCCCGCTCTGCCAGGTGGCTCCCAGGTCACCTGTGTGGAGAGGCAGCAGCAGGTCCCACGCCCTCCCTGCCTGCAGCTCCGCGGCTACTCGGCCACTGTCCGGCCCTGCGGGTGACATTCACTCTCTGTCCTCGTCCCTAGACCCCTCCCCTGCAAGGTTCCATTCTTCCTGGACTTTGGGGCTTCCTGACACTGTCGTGGTGTCTAATCTTTTTTTTTTTTTTTTTGCGGTACCGGGGATTGAACGCAGGGGCGTTCTACCTCCGCGCTACGCCCCCGGCCCTATTTTTTATACTTTATTTTGAAACCGGGTCTCACGAAGTTGCGGAAGGCCTCACTAGGCAGAGAGAGACAGACAGACAGACAGACAGACAGACAGAAAGAGATAGGGAGAGAGAGAGACAGAGAGAGAGAGAGACAGAGAGACAGAGAGAGAGAGAGCTGAGGCTGGCCGCGAACCCGGATTCTCTGGTCTCCGTCTCCCAAAGTACTGGGATTACAAGCGTGCGCCACCACGCCCGGCCATGGTATCTAATCTTAACTGTGCCCTGGCTCAGCCCTGGAAGAGATTGCTTTGAAGGTTAAATCAGTCACCAAGCCTTAATTAGTTCCCAAAATACAAATCTGCATTTGGATCCACTGAGGAGGTACTGGAGCGAGACCTAGAGGCAGCCTCTCTCGGCGCTGTTCGAGCCCTTCACGTCCTGGATGACCGCACACCTTACTAGTTTTTTGTTTTTTCTTTTTGGTACTGGGTGTTGAATCAGGGGCATTCTACCTCCAAGCAATACCCACAGCCCTTTTTATTTTTTATTTCAAAATACGGGCTAAGTTGCTGAGGGTCTTGCTAAGTTACTAAGGCTGCCCTTGAACCTGTGAGCCTCCTGTCTCAGCCTCCCAAGTAATGGGATTACCAGTGTGTGCCTCCACACTCAGCTACCTTACAAGTTTCAATCCACTAACACGTTGGCCTAAAAAAAAATGGAGCTTTAGCTGGGCATGGTAGTAATCCCAGTACTTGGGAAGCTGAGACCGGAGGATCGGGGTTCGTGGCCAGCCTCAGCTATTTAGTGAGGCCCTCTGCAACTTAGTGATACCCTGCTTCAAAATAAAGAATGAAAAATAAAGCTGGGGGTGTAGCTCGGAGGTAGAACGCCCCTGGGTTCAATCCCCAGTACCACACACACAAAAAAAAATGGAGCTTCCCCTTCAATCCACCCTCACCTCCAACCTTCCAGAGGTCTTCAAACCTTGCAAAAGTTGTCCTCTTGTGTTGAAATGAGCCTCCGTTTCAGCTGTGCTCCTGCTGGGCCAGCAGGAAGTCCCTGGGGCCAGGCGCCGAGGTCCAGGGAGACTGTCCTCCCTTTTGCTTGGGCCTCCGGGTGCCCTCTCCACTTCCACACCCACCATCTCCAGGGAGCGCTCTTGCTGAACACCCTGTGCCTGGAGGAAGGGAGCTGGCAAGATCAAGGCCCAGCCCTGAGCTTTCCTGGAGCCCATTTGAGCCCAAGTCACCAAATAAGGGACCAAGGTGCCCTCGAACAGTCATGCTGGTTCTAGAACCTGCATTTATAGAACCATTCTCATTTTTCTTTCTTGGGGGGTACTGCAGATTGAACCCAGGGGTATTCTACCTCCAAGCTACACCCCAGCCCTATTTTTAATGCTTTATTTTTTTGAAACAGAGTCTCACTAAGTTGAGGAGGGCCTCACTAAGTACCTGAGGCTGGCCACGAACCTGTGATCCTCCTGTCTCAGCCTCCCAAGTACAAGCATGCACCACCATGCCCGGCTCTCATTTTTCTTAAGGATGATAAAGCCTGTTGAGTCATCCTCTCCACTCCTTGACTGGACACGGGCACTCCTATTAAATATAATTATAAATACACTCACAAGCCCACGATTTCCACACTCTCTCAGGGGTGGAAGCTCATGCCAGAGAACCCTGCTGCTGATAACAGAAGTAGACTCCAGACAGAATATGCATAAACACCAACAGCTGCTTATCAGCTTTGGCAGGCAGCCAAGAGAAGACAGAACTGGGGGTGCTGGAACCCTAGACGGAAGGGGAGGCCCAGTGAGACCCAGGTTTATCAGGGGTTCCCCGACAGAGTGGGGTCTTACTGGGTGGAGGATTCAGAGGTTGGAGGTTGGGATGAGGCTGCCTGAGTAGCTGGAAGTAGAGGGGGATAGTCCTTCAAAGAGGAGCACCCCCAAACCTGCACATAAATTCCCCTTGAATCCTTGACAAACTACTGAGGTGGTGTGTGCAGGGTGAGAGCCCAGGGAGGGCAGCAGAAGGCAGCAGCTTAAAGCTCAGAGCCAAGGAGCGATTTCAGTGGCTTCCGCCAGAGGAGACAGGACAGAGTTGAATTCCGCCATGTTGGAGGAGCTTGGGCTTTCCACGGGGGCCCCAAAGGGTGCTAGGAGTCAGGACTCATCCTGGGACCAAACCAACAGAGACTTCTCCAGCAAAGCCTAAAACCAAGCCTTCGCAGGACAGGGTGTTCTGCCAAGAATTCTACTTCCTGCTAGAAAAACTTGCTTCTGAGGAAGATAACAGAACCCAGAGTCTCTACAACACCTCAAACACAATGTCCAATGTAGAATCAGAAATCGCTAGACACGCAGAGGAGAAAAATAAGACACGTAATCAAAGAAACCTACAATTAAAAGAAGCATAATCGCACACAACCAGATGCCGACCTGGACAAGGACTTAAAAGTGCCTAGAATGTGCGTCACAAGCTCCCACTGGTGCCGGGCCCTGCGTGTATCCAGAGCAGAGTGTGCGAGTCCCCCTCCCCTGCCCCATGCCTCCCAGAAGGCCCCTATGGTGGTGGGAAGACTTCTAGAAACACACTTTATATAAGGAAAACCCAGGGAAGGACTCAGTCAATGAGTCCAGGGTGAGAGGTGAGAAAGTGACTTCATTTAATTTACCGTGTGTGTGTGTGTGTGTGTGTGTGTGTGTGTGTGTCTGGTGATTGAACCCAGGGGATTTCTACCACTGAGTTATACCTCCAGCCCTATTTTATCTTTATTTTGAAACAGGGTCTTGCTAAATTAGGGTGCACTGACCTCGAACCTGTGATCCTCCTGTCTCAGCCTCCCAAGTCCGGGGATTACAGGTGTGCACCACCACGCCCGGCTTCCATGTCTCTTATAAGGGCACTAATCCCATCATGGGGCCCCACCCTTGTGACCTCATCTAACCCTAGTCATCTCCAGTGTCCCATCTCCAAAAACCATCACATGGAGGATTAGGTCTTCAACCTGTGGATTTAGGTGACATAACCTTTTAGCCTACTGGACGTGGTTGCTCTAATTCCCCTCCAGTGGTCTCAGCTGCTCTGAGTCTCTGTGAGGGGGCTGCTGGGGGGTCTGTTCTGCATGTCCTCAGGCGCCTGGGCCTCTTGCAGCTGCAGTGTTCTCCAAGTGGTCCTGGCCTCTGCAGTCCAGGGCCAGATGCCCGGGATGTGAGCCAGGACCCCGTGGGGAGGGAGCAGTTGGTAAGGTAGAGACAGGTGCCACTGTACAGGCAACACCCCTGCTGGGGGCTAATGGGGAAGCCGGGAAGTGCCTTCCCCTGTGCCCTCCACCTCCTTCATGACCTCAGGCCTCGTCCCACCCAGCCTCGCTCCGCCAGCTGTGCAGCCACTCCAGGCCCAGCAGCTTCGTAGCTGCGTCTCATCATTCAGCCACTCAAACTACAGAGGCTGTGTATTCCCAACTGTCCCCTGTTAAGGACTGAGAGCTGGACCTTCCCCGCCCCGTGTGGATGAGAGGCTGTGATCCGTGTTCAACCCCTGGGACTCAGGCACGCTCCCGTATGGTTGGAAACCCAACGGATGCCTACCTGAGCCTCAGGGGTCCCTCGGCCACCTCGCAGGGCCTTCTGCAGGGAGGAATTGGCAGGCAGCCTAGACCCGGTGGCCGCACATCACAGGTGGGGTGAGCTCAGCCCACGCCTGGCTCCATTGAGGGTCCAGAAAGAGTTCAATCTGTCTCTGAATCTTTTTTGTTCTTTTTCTTTCTTTTTGTGGTAAAGGGACTGAACCCAGGGGTGCTCTACCTCTGAACTACACCCCCAGCCCTATTTTATTTTTTATTTTGAAATAGGGTCTCGCTAAGTTGCTGAGCTGGCCTCAAACCTGAGATCCTCCAGTTTTAGCCTCCCAACTTCTAGGATTACAGGCATGTGCCACCACACCTGGTTCTGTCTCTGGACTTTAAAATTATCTCCAATGGGCTTC
The DNA here is from genome assembly GCA_004027185.1 of Glis glis. Lineage (NCBI taxonomy): Eukaryota > Metazoa > Chordata > Mammalia > Rodentia > Gliridae > Glis > Glis glis. The sequence goes on along the minus strand of PVJS01004897.1, from coordinate 20,406 downwards.
TCCCCACTGGGACCCTCAGAGACTCCATGAGAATGGTGGTGGGGGAAGTACTCCCTACTCTTCAGATGGGGAAACTGAGTCCCAGATTCTCAGAGACTGACCCAGGACGCCTGTCTTCTAGCCCCAAACTCAGATTTCATGACAAGCTAGAAAAAAAGGAGCCAGTGGGGTCCGTGCCTGCAGGAGGAGGGCAGCTGGCAGCCCAGGCCCTGAGCTGCTCAGCAGAGCCGTTGATAACTGGTGTGTTCCCTGAGGGCAGCTATCTTTGTAACTCTGAGATCTGTGGGGACCTTCGGGAGGCCTGCCATCTCGGAAGAGGGGTTCTAGCAGAATCCGTGGAACTCAGGGCTGAGGGGTGGGGGTGGGGAAGCAGAATAGGCAGTCTGTTTGAGCTGCCGTCCATCCCAGGGATGAGCAGCTGCCCCTGGGGCTCCAAGATGGGCCTGGGTCAGCAGCAGGAGGGCGCGGGCTCAGTCCTGAGAGTGTGGTCCAAGGATGAGATCAAGGAGGGCTCCAGGAGGAAGTGGCCCCAGCCTTCGGGGCTGAGAGTGGCCCCTGGAGCAGACAGGACAGGGTGGGCATGGGTAGATGTTCCCAGCACGCAGCCGGAGGTGAGCATGGCCCTGGGGCCCAGAAGGTCCAGCAGCCAGGCCTCAGGGTGAAGCTTGGTCCCAAGGAGAGGGTGCACCATGCATGAGAATCTGTGCAGGTCTCCGTGACACCCAGGTGGCTCAGGGCACGAGGAAGGTGCAGAGCCAGGCCCCATTCCTTAGCAAGCTGGGGACCTGTCCCTGGGTCTTCAGGCTGCTTTCTTGGTGGCTGGCCCCTCTCTCCTGCTCCACAGCCGGTCAGCCTGGGCACCAGGGAGAGGCCATCGCTCCCCTCTGCAGCTCCCCTCAGGAGCGGCCACAGCTGCTGCCATTCGTGGATAGAAATTAGGCCCCGGGCTGTTCCGGCTCCCTCTCGCCCGCCTGAGTTCCCACAGCTAGCTCATCGTGGGTCTCCCCAAACAAGCTGTCATGATTATCACTGATCAGAAACGCCAGTCCTGGTCATAGTGCAGACGGACACTAGCCTTCATCGAGGTTATACTGTGCCTAAGTACTGCACCTGGGGAGCACTTAATCCCTAGCACCATGGCCATGCTTGCTCCGGAAAGTGTGGTCTTGAGACATGTTAGGGCAACCACATACAAGCCAGTAGAAGTGCTGACCCGGCTGCCACATGGCCCACCATCCACTCTCCAGGGAACTGTCCTGCCCCCGCTCCTGTTGACCCAGTGACTCTCCCTTGGTGCATATGCATGCTGCCTGTTGGGGTCTGCAGAGGCCCAGCCCACTTAGCCATACCCAGCAGCCCCTGGGCTGTTTCCTGGTGACGCAGCCAACATCAATGAGGGCTTAAGTATCTTGTCTCAGAACCCAAGCCTCAGTTTCCCCTGCGGGAGGTCAGAGTGTCCTGCATCACTCAGCAGGGCCACCTCAAGAAAGGCAGGTGTGAACCCAGCTCTAGAACAGGGTCCGGTTTGTGCCACCACCTCTGACTACCCGCCGCGTCTCTGGGGAACCGCCGCAATGCAGCGTGCTCTGTGGAGCAGCCCACGTGTGGCCGGACACTGGCTGGACACCCGGCCAGCCGCAGGGACTCCAGCTCTGGCTCCCTGCTCCCCCCAGTGCACCACAGTACCTGACATCCTTTAGAGACCTCCCTGTCCTGCCTCAGCGAGCCCGAGGGGACGCTCGCTTGCCTCGAAGATTCTGGCTGATCGCACAGAGGAGACCTGAGCCTGCTCTCCACGTCAGCTCATGAGAGGGGGCTCAGGACTCCAGTCAGATGCGAGGTCGAGGGGGAGCTGAGAGGAAGAGACCGAGCTTCAGAAGGTCTAAGTAGCCCCCCAGCCCCGGCTTCCATTTTCTCTTTCAGAAATGAAAGCTGAGCTGAGCATGGTGGCACACGCCTATAATCCCAGTACTTGGTAGGATGAGACAGGAGGATTGCAGGTTCGAGGCCAGCCTCAGTAACTTAGCAAGACCATTTCAAAATAAAAAATAAAAAGGGGTGAGGTTGTGGCTTGGCAGTAGAATGCCCCTGGTTTCAATCAGTACCAAAAAGAAAAAAAAAAGAAAGAAAAAGAAAAGAAATGAATGCTGAATAGTAAGAAAGTGTGCATGTGCAGGAGCCTGGACCAGGGCCCCAGTTGGCGCAGGGAGCCAGAGCAGGGAGGCTGCGGGCTCAGATCAGGTAGCTGGATTCCTCCCGCCCATCCCCCACCATCCAAAATAGCAGACCTTGCTTCCTCTCCTCGTAGCTTTAGATAACTGCAATTTAAATATTAGTAGGCAACGTTTCTCCATCTCACAATCATTGTTAAATGAATCATACTTTTATAAATAAAGCCAGATATAAAAAGGCGCAGCGGCAATAATGCGGGGTTATCTTTGCACAAAGATGTAGGTGTCTGCGGCGTTGGTAATGCTCCCCTCGGCTGCGGCCGCCAACGGAGACAGCGATCCTGGAGGCTCCCTGGGCTGTGGAAGCACAGAGCCAGCTGTGGGATGTCCCAGGGTCCCGAAGTGGGGCTGATCACAAAGAGAGGCGAGGGGTCCCCAGGACACATCCAGGATTGACCCCAACCTCTGAACATCACCCTGATGGGGAAAGGGGAGGGGCAGGTGGCTGAGTGGCTTCGGGGCCACCCCTGAAGGCATTCTACCTCTGAGCTACACTCCCCCCACCTGATTTTATTTCTTATTTGGAAACAGAGTCTAACTAAGTTGCCGAGGCTGGCTTTGAACCTATGATCCTCCTGTCTCAGCCTCCCAAGTACTGGGATTACAAGCATGTGCCACCACACCTGAATCACTTGCACACTTTTGAAATTAAATGTATGAGCCCGGCATGGTGGTGCACACCCATAATCCCAGAACTTGGGAGTGAGACAGGAGGATTGCAGTTTCAAGACCAGCTTCAGCAACTTAGCGAGACTTTCAGCAACCTAATGAGATCCTGTTTTAAAACAAAAATGAAAAATGGCCAGGGGTGGAGCTCAGAGGTAGAATGCCCCTGGGTTCAATCCCCAGTTCCATACACACACACACACACACACACACACACACACACACACACAAAATGTATTTATTTAGCGATTGCCAGTACCCCCATAGTCCAGGCCCCATTACAGGTACTAACTTACTTGGTCCTCACTAACCTCTCCTTAGGTAGCACCATTAATACCCCCCTTTTATAGATGAGGAAACAGGAGCAGAGGTATCACGTGGCTTTTCCAGGGTCACAGCACTGGGACACCTCTTCCCCTGCCGTGGTACTGCTCCAATGCATCTCGTGCCCCCACCCCTCCCTTTGTACTGCAGACGTGAGCTCAGGCGATCCCCACCATCAGTTCTTTCCATTGTACAGGTGGGGAAACTGAGGGTTGGGGTCAGCTAGCCAGCCAGAAAATGGCTGTGGAGGACGTAGGACGGGGTCAGTGCCGGGACCCGGACGGCTCAACTCCCACGGCGGCACTGAAGACACGGCAAAGGAAAGGGGCTCCTTAGCAATACCAAGTGCGCCATCTTCCTCGGGCCTGCGGCACATCGGAGCCTCGCTGCGTGTTTAAACACCTGGCGCCTCCTCCCTGCCAGGCCCGGAGCGCTCCGGAATGTTCTCATGTGCACAGAGCCTTTTTTTATACAAGAAGCGAAATTATTTTCGGCCTGTTGTCAGGCAGTTGTCAAAAGATGTGGAAATAAAGGGCTTGTGAGTGTGGGGGTCTGAAGGGGGACGTTCTGCGGATGGCAGGGACTGGGGGTGCAGGCCGTGGCTCACAGAGGCCCCAGGGGGTGCAGGCCTGGTGTGGGCACTGCCAACGGGCTGGCGTTAGAGCTGGGCTGAGCGGGGTGGAGCTGGTGGCTGAGGGACCAGGCGAGGAGGCGGGCGGCGTGGGGTTCATTTGGGGGCCACCCTCCTGCTTCCGGAGCTTCCTCTGCCCTGCCCTCCTGCTTTTCATACATCCGTGGACGTCGAGCAGTCCCGGACACGAAAGGTGCTGCCACCCTCTGGGGCGGGTGGGCAGATCCACCACAAAGGGGCAGACTGTCACTCTCTGGTCCAGTCACCCAGCCCCATCCCATCTGTCTTCCCCAGTGACATCCATGAGACATGGAGCCTCTCTGCCACTCAGTAGAAACATGGCCAGTGTGCGCCTCTCGGGTCATTTTAGGTCCTCGGTGAAGGAGCCGTGTAGGGACAAAGGGTCTTGTGTTGGAGGAAGAGACGTGCGGCCTATCTGGCAGGGGCCTGGCAGACTCAGCCCCGTGGCTGTGAGCAGGGAGGCCTGGCCCCCGCGGGACCCTGGGCAGCCCGCCCGGCCCCCTGAGCCTCAGCCGCATCACCAGAGTCCTGCAGCTGGTCTCGGGAAGCCCGGATAGGGGTGCCACAGGGACACCCCACAAGTGTTGAGCCTGTCATGGGATGAATCACTCCGAGGAAAGGACCTCAGGTCCGGGGGGTAGTTAAGGAGAGACGGGATTTCAGATTTCCTCTTCTTTGTCTTAATTTTCATTCTTTTTTGTGTGTGTGTGTGGTACCAGGGATTGAACGCAGGAGCGTTCTACCTCCGCGCTACGCCCCCGGCCCTATTTTAATACTTTATTTTGAGACTGGGTCTCACGAAGTTGCAGAGGGCCTCACTAAGTAGAGAGACAGAGAGAGACAAGGAGAGAGAGAGAGAGAGAGCGTGCGCGAGCTGAGGCTGGCCGCGAACCCAGATCCTCTGGTCTCCGCCTCCCAAAGTACTGGGATTACAAGCGTGTGCCACCACACCCGGCCTTAATTTTCATTCTTAACCCCAGCTCTGTTATCTTCAGTGTCCTGAGAGCCACTGTTAGCTAACTCCTGGGGGTTTGCCCCCAGCCTCTGCCTTTACTGTCCAGCCTGACAAAGCAACCCGGGTCAGGGCCAAGAAGCATGGTCCCTGGCCTGGAGGGTGCAGGCCACTGTGGACAGACATGTGATCTCTCGAGAGGACCCTGAGGACAGAGAGCCACAGCAGTGAGAAGCCAGGTCCCCACGCTCACCAGAGCGATCCTCCCTGCAGGACCGATTCTCTCCAGCCGAGCCGGCAGGGCGCTCCCCGTGGGCGGAAGGTAAATGTTCCCTCAGACAGGTATGGCAGGGCACAGGGTGGACAGTACCCATAATGACACAGATGGCTTGTGTGAGCCAGGCGAAGTTCATACTTTGAGTGTGTAGCTTCCCCATCAAATTAGCCAGTGCTCTGTGTCCAGTAGGGGGAGAGGCGAGTGGTGAGCACTGGCTGCCATCTGACAGTGAAACCACTGTGCGCAGGTAGTGAGCCCCCCGTCACTGGGAACATTCAAGTACAGCATGCCTACCATGTGGCCGGGAGGGTATCAGAAATGGCCCTCTCCCCCAGCAGGACATCTTGGAGTTGACCATGAGACCCGCTGTGGCAGAGCCTGCCCGGGCCAGGCACGCAGCAGGCCGCATGCCAGTGTGAGGGGGCCCTGCCCCCAATCTTTGGAAAGAGCTTGTTGAGCTCCCTTTCCGTGTGGATTAGAAGCGCTGTCTGCTTATTAAAAGAACCGAAGGTGTCTAAGAAAAGGAATCTTGCCAGGTGTGGTGGCGCACGCCTGTAATGCCAGTACTTGGGATACTGGGAAAGCTGAGACAGGAAGATAGATCACAGGTTCAAGGCCAGCCTCAGTCACTTGGCGAGACCTTGTTTCAAAATAAAAAATAAAATAGGGCTGGGGCTATAGCTCAGAGGTAGGATGCCCCTGAGTTCAGTCCCCAGGACTAAAAAAGAAAAAAGAAAAGGATCCATTGGTGTGGGGTTGTCGCACGGGGCTCTTCATATCGTCTCAATGTTCAAAGTCTGGTCGTGCCCGCATCCCACCCTGTGCCATCTGAGAAGGAGATGGACCTCTGTGGCTCTGTGCCATACCTGCTGTCCCCCAGGCCTGCAGGGCGCATAGTACACAACCCAGGGTGTGGGCAAGGGCTGGGCAGCAGGCCTGCAGCCTGCTCCTGGCGCCGTGTCACCTGGGGAATGCTAGCTCCTCTCCCCTCATGGGGCAGCCCAGGGCCCCAGCTGTCTCCTGACCGTGCGTCCACCTGTGGGCAGTGTGGAGGGACAGGGGCTCCATGTGCAGTCGGTGGCGGTGGCTGGGGACTTCTAGCCTGGGCCATGTGTGAACACTGCCGCAGGCTCCTGTTTGGGGATTTCTGGTTCTGCCGGGGGCCTTTGCCCAGCCCGTCGGTGTGTGCGAGGGCCGAGGAGGCCCCAGCATGGGGAAGAAGTCTCCTCTGTGCTCCCTGCCACTTCTGCGAGTCAGAGATGATGTGGGATGTCACATCTTCCCAGGCTTCTTCCCCACGACCTCCGCCCAAGGTCAACAGCAGCCGGCAGGGCAGGGAAGATGCTGCGGCGGCACTGGCCGCGGCGTGAGGGGCATGCACAGCCTGTCGGCGCGCCCGCGGCTGCACAGGAGCAGTAGCTGGCATGGGAGCTTGGCTTGGGATGCGGCTCCGTGCTTTTGGGAAGATATTGATCACCAACAGATGGAGCGAGCACTGAGCATCGCTGGGTCTCCCAGAGAGTTCCCTGAGCTCTGGCAAGCTTCCTGAGCCCACGTGGCCAGGCACGTGGCTGGCCGGGTCCCCCAGCCTATGGAGGAGTTCCCTTTATCCGCCCATACGATGGCCTCCCAGCGCTGGCCGGCTGGGAAAGTTGGCTAGACCTCTGGCCAGCACACTGCAATGTTCCAGAACTCCGCCCCACCATCATCAGGAGCCCTGGGAAGTGTGCCCTGCCCTGGAGATAGCGTCAGTTCCTCCTACATGGGACCAGAAGCCGATCTGTCCCTGTGGGTGACAGTGTGCACCGACCCAGGTTCTGCTGAGAGCTGATCAGCCTTATTCAGAAGGTTCTAGGAGCTGCATGAACTGTGTGGGACTTGGTGGCGTCTTGGGTCCCAGGGCGGTTTCCTAGTGCATGTCTTTGAAAATCTGCACGTCAGAACTGTGACACAGCGTGGTTTTGACGTGGTGGATGTGCCCTGTATGTCCAGTGGGAGACGATGCTTCAACGCCCAGCTGATACGAGGCACACACCCAGGGCTCGGCGGTCACAGCATCTGCCTTGCCAGAGACAGCCTGGCGCGTCGACCATCCCGAGCGGGGCTGCAAGGCCAGGCACCGCGGCTCGGGCACGCCAGCCTCCTCTTTCTCCCACCGCCATTTTTGTTGATGGGAAGTGTGTCGACCATATGGAATTCATCTTCAGTGTTCCCGTTGGTTTCCCCCATCTCCTCTCGTCTTCGATTTTTTTTTTTTTTTTAGATTTCGGAAGCAGTTCTCTTAGCAACCACCAAAAAATGCACACTTAATTACAGCCCCAGACGCAGATGCTCCGGGTGGCAGAATCTTGCCCCAGGATGTTCCTTCCAGCTCCAGCAAGACCTTTGTCCTGGTGTAGAAATACTCATTGTCCCCCCACCCCACCCCAGGGCAGAACGCATGCTGCCGCACTCCCCTCCTGCCCTGTTTGCCTTCTGGATGGAACTTTCTCAGCTGGTGTTTCAGGGGTGATCTTTCCTCGTCTCTGCTAGACTTCCGTTGGCATTTGAATGCTAGCGACACGTGGAGGGCATCTCTGAAGAGGTGGTTTTTCCAGCTGCCTGCGATCCAGTGAGCCATCCCTGGCTGCCTGGCAGTTCATTTTGTTATCCCTCTTAAAAAAAAAAAAAGCACCAAGCAGGAGGGGGTGGCATCCTGTTTTTTCCAGGGTCGTTATCACAATGGGGCGAGCCAGGGAAATAATGGGTCCTCGTGTCTGGAATGTAGGTCGCGCTCAGATTCCCGGGATGCTGGCTTGCCTGGCGGTTCGCGTGGGTCTAGTGTGCGCCTTGTCTGGTGCTGGGATGTTTCCCCCCTTGACTTTCTTACCACATCTGCTAGCTGACAAACAGACTTGGCTTTTTCTTTAAAAAAAAAATTAAAAAAAAATAGAAAAGCACAGTGTGTTATATTTAGCCACAGGCGCACGGAGCGCCCGGCACCAGCCCGGGTTTCCTTGGATAACTGGGACTCGAGCTCACAAATGCCTCCCAGTGTCGCCTGGCCGCCAGCTCGTGGACGCTCGCTCCGTGTCCGCCCTGTATGGTGTCGCTTCCTCGGTGCCCTGCTCTTGGGAGCAGAGTAGCAGGGCTCACATGACGAACGCCGCCAGAGGTAGCCGGCTCTGAGAGCAGCCCTAGTCTAAGCACAGTTGGTTCCCAGCTGACAGACAGAATATGGGGTGGGCTTTGTCACCAGCACGCTGGCTCTGGCATGCCCAGCGATGCTCGGGAGTGCACAGTGCCCAGACGTCCGTCGCTGCCGCCACCGCCGCCGCTCCCCGGGTCCCAGCCGCTCCAGCACGGAGGGGCCGGGCCGTGCGCCTAGCCTTCCTCCCCTCCAAGAAGGTTATATAATGAGCGGACCGCTGCCAAAGTCAGAGGGAAAATGAAGTCTTTGTTAAATGCCTTCACCAAGAAGGAAGGTAAGAAAAAAGCTGCAGGGAGCGTGGGGCTTGGAACCAGCCGCTTCTCGCCGGTTCTGGGGGGGGGGGGCGAGACGTGGGGGACTCCGGCTCCTCCTAAGATTGCCGGTTGTTAGCCCCGTCAGCCAAGGGAATCATTATTTCGGTTTGGCTTTAGTTGGTCTGGAAGATTAGCGGGGCTGAAAGCGCCTTTTATTTCATTGTGATTTTAAGCCTCCAACCCCTTGCAAATTTGCATTCCAATGGTGACCGTGCTAGAGGGCACGTTGTCGGGAACTAAGTCCTGGGAATCATAAAGGAAGTTTTGAGCCTCACTGTGGGTTACCTGGAGGGCTACTGAGCACCTGCCAAGGAAGGTCGGCACATGGCAGGCTGCAAAGGGTCAGACGCTTTCAAAGGCACTCCTCAGCGCCCCTCCGTCCCTCCGCCGTCCCCGGGTTGCGAGCTCCTGGAGCATCCGGCGTGCCAGACTTTAAAAGTGCATACGCTCTTTGTCATACCTTGTGCGGTTCTCATTGTGGGGAAAGAAATGTATAAATAAATGCATGGAAGACAGCTAAGAAAATATCCACCCACCTAGAGTTTGCAGCTTGCCCGAAAGAAGGAAACATTTGGGTGGAATATTAATCATTTCAGACAGGAAAAGAGTTATTTTTAACCCTTTTCACAAAAACCAGCCTTCCCATGTATGCGCCCGTCAGAGAGTTTTATCAGACAGGGAGCTCTCGGGCTCATGAAATCAGGTTTCGGAAGAGGTTACTTTAAAGAAATTAGGAAGACACTCCTCAGTCCCAGCTCATTGTAAAACAAAACACCGGAGGAATTTCAGTGCTCAGAAAACTAATTTAATGTGAATCTTGGCAATTAAGCAAGGTAATTTTCATTAGGAGGCTCACCCTAATGTCACCTGGGTGGCTCCATCGGAGTCATCTGCTGGTCTTCGGGGTGAAATGCTTGTGAAAATGTCCCTGCTATTTTATTCCTTAATCCTCCAGGGGCGGCCTCCTCTCATGAGTCCCTACGGCCTCCGATGATCACCCCTCAGACCCATTCTTAGGAATTTATATGAAAACAGCTTGTGCTTAGATTCATTTTTTAACGTTATTCGCCAAAATTCACTTTCTGGGACTTCAATTTTTATAATCCGCAAAAAGCATGAAAATTCCAGCCGGGGGTTGTGGCGCCAGATAATTCTCTGTCTGTTCTCCTCTGTGGATTCTTCTTAATGAGTTTATCTTAGCAGCTGCAGGATTCCCCCCAAATCCCACCACTTTTCTCTTAAGGGTGTTAATGTCTCACATGGGTCAGAAACAGAATCGTCCGTGTTACTGGGGACAGGTGATCAGCAGAAGGGCCCGTCACAGGAGTCAGCGTCTCCTGGTCTCGAGGTCAGGTGGGGTCCTCCACATGGCGAGTAGAGGCCCTGGCCTCCCTCCCTCCCCTCGGGGTGCTCCTGAAAGCCAGGGAGCTGTGGGACCACTTTCTGCCGACCAGGGCAGCCTGAGATTTTGGCTTTTATGCCACCTCGTCTCGGTGGATAACTACTCCCTGTGACCGTGGGGTCATCAGCCCCCTACACGGGACCCGTGTCTACACGGTTCCGACACCTCCCATGCTCCCAGGCCGTTTGCAGAGCCCCAGTAGTGAGCGCCCAGCCGCTCCAAGAGGTTTTTTCGCCTCTGCCTTCTTGTAGGGAGAGACCATGAGGATTTCCCCCATGATCAGCACAGCACACGCTTGGCGGCCTGGCCCAGGCTGCGGTGCTCCTGGGTGGGCCACCGCGGCCTCCAGGCCCAGCCCCTGAAGAACGGGGGCCTCTGGACTCTGGGAGGATGCCACCAGCCTCCCATTCCTGTCCTCTCCCCGGCCCGCCTGGCTGACCTTTATGAATGCATTTACTCCAGAGAGTAGGGATAGGTGGATGGCCCAGTTGACGAGCCGGCTGCTCAGGGCACTGTCCCCCAAAAGAAGGGCTTCCCTGCGGAGCCAGGGTGGCTGAGATGTGGGCTCCCTCCCGTCGTGCACTGAACCGGAGTTCCAGGTCCAAGCGTGGGTCCCCAGGAAGCCCCCAGTCACACTGTGTGCCTTTCCACCCTTGGCTCCCAATTCTGGTTTCCTAGGGCTGCCCAGCACCCCAGGGAGGTAGCAGGGGCACAGGGGGCCACAGTTGTCTTAGGAGAGGCTGCCAAGTCCTCTGTCCCCATGAGCTCTGCCAGGGTTCCCTCTTTCCCTGGGCTGAATGGGCTGGCCACTAGCTCGGTGCTGGGCACAGCCATCCTTGGTACCCGTGATGAGCCTTACAGTAACCTCCGACCTTGAGCAGCCAGTGGTGGTAGACTCTGTGAGAGACTGTCCTAAACTCTGCCTGATATCCTCTTCTTTGAGACCTTAAGTTCCATTCCCTGGATCAGCCTGCATTTGCTGAACAGCACCCCTGGCCTCAGGCAGCACAAACTTTAGAGCCACGGGATGGAAATCCTGCATAAATGGTGTCAACCAGTGAGGGTGGCGCCCAGCACCCTGGGTCCCTCGGGGGCTGTCGCTGCAGTCCCCTGCAGCCTGGAGGACTGTTCCTGGATGGGTCCATCCTGGAAAGGCTGCTCTGTTCCTGGCTCAGTCCTCTGAGCACCAGGGCCGCTGCAGGTGGATGCCGCCCCTCGCGGTCCCCAGGGCGGGTCCTCCTTGAGTCCCTGGGCACGCTGGGCTCTGCAGATTTCCTGGGAAGCAGATGAGGCGGGCCCATCTGCTTTGTCTCACGAGCCTCCAGCTTGATGGGCGAGGGAAGGGAGCGTCCTCAGGATTGAAGTGACTAATTCTAACTAGACACTTGCAGTCTGTGTTCACTTGCTAGGGCTGCTAGATCAAGACCATAAACCTGGGTGGTTTATAAAGAGCTGTCACTGTCCCACGTCCTGGAGGCCGGGAGCCTGGGATGGAGGGGTCACCGCTGGCTCCCCCTGAGGCCTCTCTCCCTGTGTCCTCACATGGCCGTCCTCTGTGTGTCTGTGTCTCAGTCACCTCATCATATAAGGATATCATGATATGGGATTAGGGCCACCCTAGTGACTCCTTATAACCTGATTATCTGCATACAGGCCCTTGCTCCAAATGCAGCCACATTCTGAGGTGCTGGGGTTAGGCCCAGCTTGTGAATTTCAGGGCACACAGTTCTACCCATAGGGAGGCCAAGTCCAGGCCCTTAGGAGGAGGAGCCCCACAGCAGCTCAGTGTCCTGACTTTGTGAGACGGGGCGGCCCATCCTTTCTGTGTCCAAGCCAGCGTGTCTTCCCAGGCTGTGGAAGCCACAGGCGCTAGCCCGATGGAAGCGTAGACCCCGGGTCTCTTCCATCCGAGGCCTTGGCTTGAGCTTCCGTGCCATGGAGACCATCTGCGTCTCCACCGTCTCTCTGCTTCCGTGTTGGGGGTGAGTTCCGGGCCACGGGGAGCCCGGCTGGAGATTCCACAGGGAACTCACAGCTCGTGTCCTTGGCTCGCATGGGGGCTTCGATGCACGCAGCCCGGCCTTCGGTGCCCAGCCTCCGGAAACACTCACCCGCCTCTCCCCCATTCTCTCCCACCCAGTGCCCTTCCGAGAGGCCCCGGCCTACTCCAACCGCAGGCGGCGGCCCCCCAACACGCTGGCCGCCCCCCGGGTCCTGCTGCGCTCCAACAGCGACAACAACCTCCACGCCGGCGCACCCGACTGGGCCGTCTGCCCCACGGCCACCTCCCACCGCAGCCTCTCGCCCCAGCTGCTGCAGCAAGTGCCCAGCAAGCCGGATGGCACCCCAAAGAGCATCGCCAGCTACGCCCCCGGGCCCCGCAGCCGCTCCCCGTCGCTCAACAGGCTGGGCGGCGCCGTCGAGGAAGGCAAGCGGCCCCAGCCGCACTGGCATGTGGGGTAAGGAGCGGGGCAGGGTGGGGTGGGGCGGGGCAGGCCTGGGGAGGGGACCTGCGTGTGACTGCGGGCAGGAGGGCAGGCCAGGATGCCACTGGTGCCCAGGGCCTCATTCCCTTGTCTTGTGCGTCGCGTCGGCCTCTTGGTGAAATGTGAAGAAGGGAAGGCGGCAGGGCAGGGTGCATGGTCTATGCCCAGCCCCCTCCTGAGTTCTGCGCATGCCCGCCCGCAAGTGCACCACATCCATGCAGATGTTCACACACTAGTAGCGATGAGAAATCCTGGCACAGACGAGAAACTGAGGCTGAGAAGCCACGTCACGGCACAGGGGGCACTGGCTGTGTACCCAGCAGCCACAGAAATCGTCTCCACTAGTGATTCAGAGCAGGAACTTTGTGTCTGCCCAGAGCAGCAGGTATACAAGTCAGTCTCTGAAACAGCCCCCCTACCCTGGGCACAGGAACACCAGGACTGGCCAGCACCGGGCAGGCCGAGGGGCCAGTTGGAGTTTCTTGGCCGGGCCACCCTCCACCCCCACCCCAGGGCAGTCAGCTCCAGGCCTGAGCTCCCCCCACCCCGGCAGCTCCAACTGCGGAGCCCGACCTCTGCCTTGTCTCCCCACCTTCCAGAATTTCTCGGGTGAGAAATGGGTTTCCAGGGGGTCAGCGCCAGGTTTGGTGTTGGTTGGTCTGAGCCACCAAGCGGCTGCAGGGTGGTGGCCTGCAGGCTCTCACTCGGGCCACCGCCTGGGCCTCAGCTCTGTGGGATCCGGCCTGCGTCATGCAGCCGGCATGGGACTCCGGTCCAGGTTCCTGGTTCTGGGGTCTGGGGACCTGGCGTTCGGGTTTGGGCCTGTGGGCCTGGTTTTCCTGGCTGGCACCATGTTCGTGGTAAAGTTTGAGAGCCCCTTTGGTCTAGCATTGGGTCCCAGCGCCTGTGCAATGTGCTCACGTGTGTGTGTGTGTGTGTGTGTGTGTGTGTGTGTGTGTACAGCTCCTCTCAGTCTCTGCTATCTGGGCTCCCTGGCCTGACTGTGATGAGCTATACCAGTCCAGGTCATGCCCTGAGACCAGCTGGGCTTAGCAATGCTCGGGAGGAGATCGCCACCCAGCGCCACCACAGGGCCCCGTCCTGCAGGCCCGGCATGAGTTTGAGGGGGAGAGGTCAGCGCTCACGTGGTCCTGGAAGGGAGCTGCTGTCCTGACTGGCCTGCAGGCCAGGTCTCGGTCTGTCATCAAGGAGGCTGTAGGGAGCAGGTCTCCTGGCTGCTCGGGGGTGTCCAGGCCCCGCATTGTCTCCATCCGGCAGATGCCACAGCCGCAGCAGCTCAGCCCTTCAGCCCAGCCACACTTCCCGCCAGAGCTGAAGGAAGAGCCAGTTCCCTGCTCCGGTCTAGATTCTCGCTCTGAGCAACCCCGAGGGAGCAGTTCCAGGTGCTAAGAACAGTTGAAAGCTAAATTAAAGGAGTCCCTCGAGACCGCCAATTCCACTTCACACCCTGGGCTGGAGCTATGATTATCATTTTAAAGAGTGCATCCCCTTCCCCCACACAAAATCTAATCGGACAGGGAAGGCAGCGTGGCCAGGGACTAGCGCACCCTGCAGAGGAGGTGTCACCGTGAAGAGAGAAAGCAGCCCGTCGCCCCGATTCCCTGTGCACGCCTTTGTGTGTGCACACACATACCTGTGTTCGTGTGCACATGCCCATGTTTTGTGCATGTTGGTGCATGTGCGCACTTAGGTATCCACAGGCCCGTGCGTGTATGTGAGTTTGTGTGTGTGCTTGCACGTGTGTATACGTCCGTGTGTGTGTGTGCTGTGCATCTGTGTATGCAATTATGTGTACACATGCCCGGGTGAGTGTGTCTGTTTACACATGTGTGTGTGAGTGAGAAAGCATCACAGCGGCCAGCCTGCCACCAGGCTGCGTGCCCGGACTTCCTGACATGTTCTTGTCGGTTATAAAATGATCATACAATAACCAACGCCAGGTTATTCTCAAGGCTAAATGGAGGAATCCAGGTCAGCCGACGGGCATGGTGCCTTGCACTAGTAAGTGCCCGATCCGCACTGTCCCTGAGAGCCCAGATCCATGTCAGCCACAGCCCGGGGCTCAGTCAGGCCTGTCCCCTTTGTGACCAGAACCATTGGGCAGGATGACTGACCTTCCATTTCCCCGGATGCCAGAGTTTGCTGAAATCGGGATGGCGGTCCCCCTAAGCATGGCCCAGTCGCCTGTCCCAGGTTAGGGAGGGTGTCACAGCCCAGCCATCACCCTCCCTCGCCAGGTGGCTTCCTGGCCTGTCATTCCTGCCTTCCCTGGCCTGTTCCATCTTTCCTGCTCCCTCCCCTTGGGTCTGCCTGTCCCCTGTCCATCTACCCAGGACCCAGTCCCTCGCTGGTGACAACAGCTACACCCCAAGAGGAAACCACTCATTAGGCACTGGCGAGTTGACATGTCCTTCTCCTGAGACCTGCTGTCCTAGCCAGGACCTTTAGTGGTGGCTCTGAGGACAGTGGTGCGTGGTGACCACACGTGGCTGGTGGGGTGGGGTGCTGGAGGCAGAAGTCCCAGGGCACTGGGGGACTGCAGGAGCTCCATTGTCTTGTGTCCCAAGTCCTGTACAGGGTCACACACGCTGGGGCAGGGATGTTAGCACAATGAGAGGGTGCAGGGGAGAGTGGTGCTCTGAGGCCGCAGCGGGCATGGGGACGGTCAGAGCATGCGGGCCAGTGCGCTGGCCACACGTGGGCCCGTTCGTGCTGCCAGCTAGGCTTGGCGGGGGCCAGGTGGCTGGAGCTGCCTGCAGGACCATGGCACGGCTCTTCACGGCCATGCCCAGGTGCGGAAGTGGCCTTCAAGCTGGCCAGGTGATGGGGGAACACAGGCTTTGCGCCCCAGCCCAGGGCACGTGGGGCACTGGGAGGTGGCTGAGCCCATCTCCTCCTCCCTGTCCTCTGAGTTTAGAGCCCAGCCCCATTCCCCGTGGGCCTGCCCTGCTCTTTCTAAAAAGCCAGCTCTCTCCTGGGGCAGACAGGCCCGGGGCGGTACTAATGGGGCACTGGGGGTGGGCATGCTGGCCTCTGGCCTCCTGATCGCCCTGTTGCCCCAGGATCCTTTTTTGTTATCATCAGAGCCCAAGAGCTGGGAGTTAGGACGCCCCCATGCACTGCAGAAGAAATCCCCCAGCCCCTTCCCTCCGTGGCTCCAGCCCTGCTTCCCGCTCCCTGTGTGGCTCGGGGCAGGGCACCCACTTGCCTTGTGCCCTGGTGTTCCCAGGTGTGGAGTGATGGTGTGATGGTGTCGGCCTCCCTGTGGGCATGGGGGTGGGGTCCGTGGGATTGCACACCTGTCACATGCTGCAGTCTGGATTGGTCACAGGAAGTTCTGGGCAGCTTCTGTCAACAGTTCAGAAAGAGCCCTATGGCCGCCATGGAGCTAGGGGATGGATGCCCGCTTAGGCCAAGAGGCAGGTGAGCAGAGACGGCCAGGCGGGCAGGGAGGGGACTTGCCCAGGCCCGTGGCTCTGCACCCCATCCCCTCTGCGTGTGCTCACTGCCCGTGGGGAAGGCCGGCCCCCTGCGCCTGGCCAGGGCCGAGCTCACTTGCTTGACTGCCAACCTCAGGCCCTGAAACCTCAGCCAGGAGTGCGGCGTGCACCTCGAGGTGGCCACAACCAGCCATGGACCAAACCCTCTGTACCGCTGTCCTTCTTGACGGAAGGACAGGAGCCTCCCAGCCTGCCTGGGGCCCCCACTCGGGTTCCTGCAGGCACCAGCAACCCACTGCCGCAGCCCGGGCTCTCTCCTGGGGCCAGGGCCACCTCCCTCAGGGAGAGAAGTGGGCCAGGCAGGAGCTCACAGGCCCCTGGCAACGTTCTAACATGAGGGGTTTCGGGGGACTGAGGGCCAGGGTTGTTCAGTGCCAGTCTGAAGGTGAGGTCTCCCATTTTGAACATCAGGGCACCCCTGGCCCCTTGCTGCCCAGGCCAGCCCAGAACCCGTGGCTTGGGGTCACCGTGGAGAAAAGAGAGAAGGGGGCTGGGGGAAGATGCCCACACCTGTCCACGGTGCCCGTCCCCACCTGTGGTCTCCTGTGCCCACCTGCTCCTGGCGCGCTTTCCTCCCTTGTTTTTTCTTCTCCCGTGTCCTCGCAGACACTGGTCCACACGGAGGGGAGCCAGTGTCCCTGCAGCACTGCCCTGCTCCCTGCGCAGGTGCTGGGCTCAGGTACGCAGCTTTGTGCTCACCTTGCTGGGGTGGCGCCCTCTAGTGGCGCCCACAGACACAGCTGGGTCACAATCCTAAGTACCTTCTTGAGACACCTGTCCACCCACCCCGTCACCACCATGGGAGGGTGGATGCGGGCTCAGGGGGACGTCCAGGCTCAGAACAGCTCCAGACATATTTCTGCAAAGTCTGGCAGCATGTTCCAGGGACCGTGCTGCCACCTCCCCAAGGGAGCAGTCTGGCCACCTTTTCTTCAAACAACTGTCCCCTGGGCGGGTTTAGCTTGGCAGAGAGCAGAGACTCGTGCTTGGATGTGAGTGGGGAGAGGTCGGTGTCGTGAACTGCTTGCTGGGACCTGTCGCCCTCCCTGAGCCCCGTCCGTCTCTGGGGCTTCAGGAGGAAATGGGCAGGTGGCCCTGGGGTGGGACAGGCAGAACGGCTGCCAGACCCTCTCTCGGGAAAGGGGACATCAGCATGCCTGGCCTTCCTGCCCGCGGCACAGGCCGGCTCCTCTTGGCATTGGGAAGGGATGTGCCCCTTCCCCCCAACATGCACCCTACCTTGAAAATTGGGGTGCACAGAAACCACAGAGCCTTTGGAATGTGGACTTCAGACGCCACATGCTCCTCCTGCTTCCTGTACAGGTGGAAACAGGTTCCACGGGGTTCTGGGGAAACACCTCACCCTAAGCACCCCTTCCCAGCGATGAAACTCCTTCTCGCAGGTGTGCGGGTGTGAAGGTGGCTATGGGGCGCCCTGTGGCTCTGGCCTGGGGACACGGGAGGCCTGGACACCCCAGCTTGCCCCCAGCAGAGTAGGGACTTAGTTTCCTCCATGAGGACGGTGGCTCTGCTCGCTCCCCTGTGTCCCGTTCTGACCCAGAAAGTGGAGAGATGGGCCCTGCTGGAGCAGGTGTGGGGCGTGGGGTCTGGCTCTTCCCTGCCACCTGTATGTCACCTGCCCCCAGGGCACAGCGGCACCTCACCAGGAGGCCAGGAGTAGGAGACGGATGAGGTTCCCCGGGCTTACACCTGGCAGGGAGGTGGGGCCAGGTGCAGTGCTCACCTGGGGGGAACAGGTGCATCTCAGCCACCTGCAGGATCAGGGTCCAGGCACCACTTTTTCTTCTCATGCATCGGCAGCGTTCGGGGTCTCCTGTCTGTGGCTAGTGCTCCCTGACAGACAGTTGGCTGCCCGGGTGTGTGGGTGTTGGGTCTCTGTTCTGGGCGATTCCCATATGCAGCCAATGTCCATGTTCCCTGCCCAGGTGTGAGGTAGGAGATGTGCCAGTGCCCAGCGTTGCTGTCCTAGGGCACATGGGCAGTGGCATAGGGCTCCCACAAGTCAGGGCCCAGCTTCCTTGGGGGAAGAAAGGAGTCCCCACAGAAGAGGGAGATCCGGAGTGGAGAAAGGGGCCGGGCATGGGCTCCTATGAGCTGAGCCAAGCAGAGAGGGTAGATGCAGGGAAGAGGCCAGGGGTGGACCTGGGCCTGCACAGGGCAGACACTCCTCTGCAGCTGCTGGACGACCCCCAGACTCAGCGAGCAGGACGTTTGTCCCCCCTCCCCTGCTCCCTCACTTGCTGGGGTGTGGTGGGTCTCTCCCTCTGGAGCTGCTAATGGCTGCACCGTGATGGTCCCAGCTAGTGCCCATTCCCCTCCCTGAAGCAGTCTCTGCAGCACAGTGGACCCTCTGAGTTATCGTAAGCCCCGGTCACCATACCTCCTCAGGGATGCGTCACAGAGCGACACAGGCAAGGCAAGCTCAGGGGCTCATGATCGTGCTGGGCTACAGGCTCGCGTGCCGGCTGCCTGGGCGCTCCTCTCTCACAGTCCCAGGGGGCTAGAGCGGGGAGTGATGCTGACCAGTTGCAGTGGCGCGGGCGGGCTCTGAGCTCTCACACAGCCGTCAGCGCAGCCAGTGGCTAACGCATGACCAGTCGCCGGTCAGGACCTGGGACCCTCTGTGTTGGACATGCCGCCCTCCGCGGTGCAGCCCCAGCTAGCAACCCCGACGTGGCTTCTTACTATCGTCCTTTGCAAGAGCGGAAACCCTGGACACACCAGTTCTAGCAGGTTCTGGGACAAGGCCATTTCACCTCCTGAAATCTTGAATTCTCCCATGACTCTGCACATCAGCCCTGGCTCCACCTGCCCGGGGTCAGCCACGGGGGCCTCTGCAGGGCTCCCCACCTGTACCCCACACCTTGGGTGACCTGGCACCTGGCCAGTCTGGTATTGCTACAAGACCGTTGCTGACGCCTGGGCTCTTCCTTGCCCACTCTCACCTGCCCTCTTTAGCCTTCAGAGGGAGGTCTCTGTGGCCCAGAACCTTGACCCAGTCCTGCCCCGTCCTCTGGGCTGACCCATTGCACCTGCGAGAACACGCCCTGCTAGCTGTGGTGCCAGTCGACTGGAAGCTCCCTGAGGCCATGCCCAGCCCTGTTCACAGATGTCTGCAGGCCCACCCTGCGATGCTCTTACCTGCAGAAGACTTGCTGAATGAAGGAATGAAGGAATGAATGAGTGATGCGGAGGGAATGAATGGAGGAGGTTCAGTGTGTAGGCAGGTCCCTCTTCACCCAGCAGAGCTGGGAAATGGCCCAGCTCACTCATCCAAGTCACCCACAGGATAGGATGCCAATTTTCCGATATCAGAATCCAGTGACTTGGCCCTCAGACTGAAACAAGTTGGTTGGATCCCCTCTGGCTGTTCTCGGCCAGGACATGAGGAGAACATGGACAGGTTGCTCTGCGGAGCTCCAGGTCGCCCCTGTACCTCCTGCCCTCACCCGGGGCTGTGGCGGGGTCAGGCAGGGATCACAGTTCATAAGACAAGGCCCGGAGGGAGAGAACACCTCACCCCCACGCGAGATCTTGGCCCCCTTGTCCCATCGCTTGTGGAGCAGGAAGCCAGGATGCAAAGGTCATTCCCACGGCTGGACTAGAGCCTCCATTTCCCCCTGTAGAATGGGACACTTGTGCCCGTCTGCTGCCTCTGTGGGTCTCTGCGAGGCCCAGGTTCATAGTGCATAAGATGCTAAGCGTTTGCATGGGCTCAGACGCCGGCTGAGCCTTGGACCATACACGTTGACGAGGACCCGCCCCTCCCACTCTTAGAGAGGCTTTCCCGGCCATCAGTCGACAGTCAGGGGCTGACTGCACGGTGGGTTCTGAAGCGGAGCTCCAAGCCCGATCCGGTTCTTGTCAACTTCCTTGTCCATGACTCTGGCCCTGGCGCTTGGTCACCCACTTTCCAGTGCTGAGGACCAAAGTAATGGTGCTGAATTTGCATGACACCTGTGCTCAGAGAACTCGTGCCGGCCATTCTCATGGCCTTGCCTGATGCGCTCCTCTTTGTGAACTGGGGGATTTGGGCTCTGAGAGGTTAAGGGACTGGCCTAACATCCGATAGTAAGTGCTCAGCTGGACTTGGGGCAAGGTCCTTCTGAAACGTGGTGGATGAATGAACAGATGGTGTTCAGCTAAGTGGTAGAATGGATGGGGGTGGTGGGTGAGTGGATGGGCAGATGGTTGGTGATGGCTAAGTGGATGGATGATGGATGAGTGGATGGATGGAGGATGGGTGGATGGATATATGGATGAGTGGATGGGGGTAAGTGGATGGATGGATGGATGGATGGAGAGATGGATGGATGGATGATGGATAGATGGGTGGATGGATGGATGATGGATGCATGGATGGATGGATG